>NJCR01000105.1:0-158946 GCA_002234235.1 Fusarium hostae
GTATCGATTGGATCAGGGCATAATGGCGCACATCGCGGCGATTAAACGACTCAATCCTACCTACCAATCGTAAGACGACAGGGGCTCTTGTTGTCTGAAACCAAGGGATGAATTGCTCTCACATGCTTGCATGCAGTGGAGATCCATTGCAACCTGAAATACAGGTCATCAATTCAGCAAACCAAGGCCACCAGCATTCTTTTCTTTCTTTTTGCGAGACACAAGACATGCAAAGCCAAGTTGATCATGCTCTGTTATAGTTTTGCATTGACAGTTACAAACTTTGAGCTTATACTATGCTCTACTTGTCATTGAGATAATTGGTATCACTAATTGATAAGTCACTTCTGTGCCTCTGTGAATCGATAGTTTATTTCATACTGTAAGTCGACGATTTGAGAAGTAATTGCAGGGTTTCCGTAAGCTGATTGGCACACTGTGTGAGCTGCAGCACGCATGTCCTTAGTAAACCGACGGCACTCGATGGTTCCTCCAGCGGGCGCTTAATTAAGGGAATACTGTGAAAGATACAATGTCTGTAAGCCAGAGAATCTTATAATTATTCATGCCTTAATTATAACCTCATCACTTGGGTAAAGCCGATTCTTGGAGTGACGTGTGATAAAATGATAGGTATTTCTATGGATGGTCTCAGGTCTAGGTTAGCTGGGACATCGTGAAGAAAAACCGGGACCACTTTCTATTGGTAGAACACTTGCAACCTCAAGCTTTTCCTAAGTATAAGCTTTGATCGAAATTAAGATGAAAGTTATTTTCCTACTCCCCGGAGAATATGTGGAAGCTATAGGTCATAAAGGAATTATGCGCAAATATTTCACTGATGTTTCCTACGTTGGAAACTCACTCGCAATACCATTTGTCATTCACCAGGCTGAGAAGATCGGCGTGAGTCAAGACAGCTAGGGCTGAGTATAAGAGTCTATTAACGAGGGAGTTTGAGAGCAAATAGTGTTTAATCACAGGTATAAAATATCCCTGACTTCGCTTCCAGTTCTACCATTTCTTCTCTCGATTTCATCAACTTTGCCGTCGTCCATCGTCTACATCTGTCGTGAGAGAGGCTCATACAGTGGATAGCCCGACCCGCTCTCTCACGCCCGAAGGTGCCAAAAACGCTTAGTCTAAAGACCCACTAAGTTATACTGAACTTACCTAAGTCTTTTTGTCACTGAGGATAAAGGTCCTAAGTTTTCTCTCTTCCCCCTAGCCCCGGTCCGTGCTCCCATGTGACATCACTCCCTCACCACCAAATTTGATATCATCATCAGCCTTGCAAGCCTCAACCGCTGGGCGGCACCTGTCACTTCGCATCAATATATTTACCTGGCCCCCACCGAATAAATCACAGTCATGAAGCGGTCTCAAGGGAAACCGACCGGCCGTGGGTTTGAAGGACCCCGCTCCGGTTTCTCGGGCTTCGGAGGCTTTGGCACCGCCGCCTCCGGAACTTCCTTGTCGTACCTCGCTGAGCCTCCTTCATTCGCTGCTGTTTCGGACCCGAATGTTGTTGTGTCGCTCAAGAATGTTTTGAAGAAGGATAGCACTACCAAGGCTAAAGCACTCGAGGAGTTACTAGCTTATGTACAGGCTCATCCATTTGACAAGGATGGCGGGGTTGAAGAGGGCATCCTCGACGTTTGGGTGAGTTACCATTTGTCAGTTCTTAAACATTTCCAGAGTTGCTAACAGGAATAGGTCCAAATATATCCTCGCACATCTATAGATAACTCACGTCGCGTCCGTGAATTGACGCATAACCTCCAGTTTGAGCTCATGAAATCAGCTCGCAAGCGCTTTGAACGTCATCTGCCAAAGATCGTCGGCGCATGGCTTGCCGGCCTGTATGACCGTGACCGCGTTGTTGCCAGGGCTGCTAGTGACGGTCTAACCTCGTTTCTGAACACCCCTGAAAAGGTCCTTGCGTTTTGGAACAAGTGCCAGGGCCAGATCCTTGACTATGCTATTGATGCTATTCAAGAAACGCAAGACTCTCTGAGTGATGAACGTTCAACGACAGCAGAGGATGCTGAGGCAAAGTACTTTCGAGTTGTTACCGCCAGCTTATCACTTGTCTTGGGATTACTACAAAAAGCCGAGCCAAGTAACTTGGAGAAGTTGCAATCTCGATACGATGACTATTTTGCTGAGGAAAATGTTTGGAAGACCATTACCTTCAACGACTCGTCAGTCAGGAAGACAGTATGTCAACTACTGTTTGCTTCTATCGACCGGAAATTACCTTACGCCGGTGATACGAAGGTCAAGCAAGCCTTCGTCACGGGAGGTCTAAAAACCAACCAAGCTGGCTCGGCGCTCGAATATGTACGAGCGTTGACAAAAATGACACAGACATATCCCGATGTTTGGTCATCAGCGAAGACACCGAGCGGTCCAAAGTCTCCTCTCGGCAGGCTACAGGCATTCGTCGCCAAGGGTTCCCAGGGAAGCCCGCCCAAATTCTGGGAGTACCTAGATCAACTACTTATGGTTCTGCCATCAGATTTGATCACACCCGAGGTGGCTTCCCAGTTTTTGACTTCTCTCAAGTCTGGCATCACACATCGCGACGCACCTCGAACGAACACTTCTTATGCATGGAAGTGCTTCATCGACACAGCCAAGCGACTGCTGAAGAACCTACCTGCCGACGACCAACTGCCTTTTGTCCAAGAACATGTCTTCCCTCTTATCGAGCAGTTCCTATTCTCAGTCTCAGAAAAGACAGTGGCTATACCACTTGGTCCAAACGCGATTTCCGTCCTGGTCGAAGCCTACATCGCCACTGTCCAAGCGTCACCATCAGTGGTGTCCGCGTCCAAGGAGGAATGGGACCGACTCGCCAGTGTCTTCTGCGCAAAGATCTCTGGGTCGTTGCCCGAAGTTTCACGAGAGTATCAACAATCTCAAGAAAAGATCTCCGAGGAAGGTCGACGGTGGTTCGGCCTTGTGGGCCAGATTGAGGAGAAGATAGCTGATCTCGAAGAAGAAGTGCCAGACCATACAGCTCAACCCTCTCTCAAGGCCATTTCTCAGAGTATCACACTTTTGGAGAGTCGGAACTTGAAGCCATTTGGCGCAGCTCGAATCATCGAATATGCATTGAGTATGGCACCTCGCTTATTCGACGGCGAAGGAGCTGCAAAGCTCTCGACGTTCTTCACTACTTTGGCTCGTGATGATGCTGCCAAAGCTGTCACTTCACCCTCTTCCCGGTACCTGCTCTCTTCACTTCATCTTCTAGGCTCCGTGTCAACTCAATTCGCACCTATCTGGAACTCTTGGGTCGAGGCTGTCCTCGATCTGCCATCAGAGGCTACTCGTGATGTCGCCCTTGCCTCCTTGGTCTCCAACGACAGAGGAGCTGTTCTCGCCAAGGGCAACATGGACTTGCAAAAGCACATCATCGGTCAGGCTGTTCTTTTAGCGGTTGGTGGTAGCAATGATTGGGAATTGCTGGAAGCTGCTGTTACATATCAGACTCTTACAGACAGCAATTACCGAGAGCTTGTTCAAGCCCTTGTCGAAATCCTTGAGAAGGAACCCGCAAAGACAGAAACTACACTCCAAGCTTTGGAGATCGCAGCCAAGGGTCGACCAGAGCTGTTCTCCCGCGATGATCGCGTTCATACGACATTGGTAGCTCTGCTTCTCGGTCTATCTGAGCTTGAGGACTCCACTATTTCTTCGAAGGCGACTGCCATCCGCACTCTTCTCGATACCCACACTGATGGAAAGCTACCTGTTATTGCTGTTGTCCAAGCTAATCTCGAGCGAGCGGGGACGCAGTCTCTGGATATCAATACGTTAGTGTCGCAAGCATACAGTGCAGCCTCGAGTAATATCCCATCTGAAGAGCTCTTCCCAAGCACCAACGTGTGGATGAAGGAGCTTGCACCATTCTTAGAGCTGTCTGTCAACCCAGCTCTATCTATCACCAACAGCATCGGCGGTGCTGCTGCATTGGTAAAGGGAGCTCCTCGATCTACAAACCTACGAACTTATCGGGACAGAAAGGGACGTGCCATTCCTACAAGAATGGCCCTCTACGTGTCCCAGCTTTCGGAGAAGCTTCCACTGTCTCAATTACCCAAGCCATTCCAGCTTGAGCTGCTGTATCTTCAATGCCTGACTGTGCAGCTTATCTCTGATCAAATCACTTGCATGGAGGAGAACCGAATGTGGCAAACTCTGAAGCATGCTGAAGCTAGCGCACAGGCTGAGGAGTTCGTCTCCAAGACACGAGGGATCTTGAACCAGTTAGCTGCTGATGCTAATGCCTGGAGGGATTCGGAAGAGAAGCCAATCATTCAAGACCTCATTAATCTGTTGACTCAGCACTCGACAGAGTTGACACCCAGGGGCTTGTATAGCGCAAGGGCGCTCAGTGAACTTGTCCAATTCCTGGCTGAGGCACATGGAGCTTCGTCCAGTTTTGAAGATGCCCTTCTGAAGCCTGATATCCTCAAGATTGGCCCTACCACCGTCCTGCCGGCCTCTGCCATCATTACTGGGTTTGGTGAGACTCTCCAGCCCTCCAAGGTCGCTAGCAACTTCTGCAATAAGGTTGTGAGTGAGATCGCAGGAGCCAAGGCAGATAGTGACAAGACCTTAATGACTCTTGTTCTTCTGTCACAATGTTCTCAGATTTACGAGGCCGGCGAAATGCCTGTGGCTAACAACCGAATCGTTTTTGCCGTCCGTCAAATTACCTCTTGGCTTGACGAGCCTGAGAGCTTGAGCCCAGCTCTTTGTGCCGAGATTTGTCGAGCATTGAACAAATTGCTGCCTTGTATGAAGGATGTGTACGGCTCATACTGGGAAAAGACTATCGAGTTCTGCATATCGCTATGGAATCGTGCCCACGAGTTCGAGTTGGACGAGGCTCTCCCCTTCATTCACTCGTCACTCAGGTTATTCAAGACCATTGAATCTCTGCAAGAGCCGAATGATGATCTTGAAGATGCCCTCAAGGAGTATGCCGGTGCCAAGCCTAGGGCGTTGATTGAGCTGTTGCGGCTTTCTCGCGATACTCGCTCCCAGCCACTTGAGATTGTGGATGCCATGCTTTGCCGAGAAGTTGAGAAGATCTCTCTACGACATGTGCCTGATCTATCCGATATCTTTGGCTTGGTGGCGTCGGAATCGCGGGATATCCAGACAGCTGCCTTTAACCTGCTTCACAAGGCTCTTCCTGAACAGCAACAGCAGAAGTCCATTGACGCTTTGCTGGAAAAGACAGGTATGTGCCAACGGTTACCACGCGAAGACCAAAAACTAACAGTCCCAGATGCCCGACTCCCTGACGAACTACTCTCACTCCTTCTTGACGCCCCTACGCTCGAAAAGTACTCGGACGAAATGCTTGCCGAATTCCCCTCTCCCATCCGCTCATATCTCCTATCATGGAAGCTCGTCTTCGATGCCTACTCAACATCCTCATTTAAGATCCGAAACGACTTTACCGACAACCTTAAGCAAGATAACTGTGTAGCGCCACTGCTGGACTTCATGTTTGACGTGCTGGGTCACTCAGCTGCTCATCCATTGAAGCTAGAAAAGGTCAACCTGACTTCAGAGCACATCCAAGACTATGACGTGAAGTTGGCAGAGTCGGAGCCCGAGGAGAAGAACATGCAGTGGCTGTTGGTTCATCTCTTCTATCTTCTTCACAAGTACACACCTGGCTTGTTCCGCGCTTGGTACATCGACTGTCGCTCGAAGCAGACACGCATCGCTGTTGAGTCGTGGACGACCAAGTACTTCTCACCCATCATCATCACAGGTGTCCTAGATGAAGTCCAAAAGTGGGCTGATAGTCAGGAACCTCCTGCTATGGACGAGAAAGAACTTGTTGTGCGTGTTGCTCGATCCTCCAGAGAAATCATAGCTGGCTATGAAGTCGACGAGGATCAAGCGGCAATCACCATCAAGATCCCTCAGAACTACCCCATCGAAAACGTCTCCGTCCAGAGTCTCAACCGTGTCGCCGTCAATGAGAAGAAGTGGCAGAGTTGGATCATGACGACACAGGGGGTCATCACCTTCTCCAACGGCAACATCATCGATGGTCTTCAAGTCTTCAAGCGGAATATCCTCGGCGCTCTCAAGGGCCAGAGCGAATGTGCTATTTGCTACAGCATAATCTCGACTGACAAGCGCATGCCTGATAAGCGATGTACCACTTGCAAGAACTTATTCCATAGGACGTGTTTGTACAAGTGGTTCCAGAGCAGTAACCAGAATACGTGTCCGTTGTGTAGAAACCCAATTGACTATCTGGGTTCGGATACGAAGAGGCGGCAGGGTTAGAGGGCTGGGGTATCACTGGGAAGTATAGTATAGAAGATAGAATTAAAAAAGTTTGAATTGGCACATTCCTATGCGATGTTTGGTAGAGAAATTGGGTCAATGGCACGTCTACAGCTTGGCACCACCATCCTCGTTGTCCTCGCTCTCTTCAACAAGCTTCACACCACCGTCTTCCTTGTTCTCCACAAATCCGCTCTGCTTGTCGTCCTTCTTGTCGGAGTTTCTGTTCTTGTCGGAACTTCCAGCCTTGTCATTCCCAGTACTGTCGCGCTTAGGAGGGTTCTTAAACTTGTCGACCTCGGAGGGGATGAACTTGTTGTAATCTGCTCGAGGTTAGGGATGTTGGAGAGAAGAGTATGGAGCACGTGCCTTCGGGGGCGCCCATTGTGTCTATTTGGAGTGTATTTGAAGCGTGTTTGAAGCGTAGATTTGTTTGTAACGTGGATGAAGTGTTGGTTTGTGTAGGCGCTTTGAGTTTGTTGGATTCTTGTTTAGAGAGCTTTATTAATTGATGAGAATTTATCGACGAGAGAGGACTCTCAGTTGGGTTATACAGATAAAAAGAGGCAGCGTGTCCAAAAATGTGGATGGAGTTGACGGAGAGTTGTTCATTGTTGGTATGTGGTGCCAGCGCTTTAGCGACAGGATGCTCTGCCAATTGACCTCAGGGGTTTGCAGCAAAGGCTTTGTGAGCAAGGGCCTAACGATCTTTGTTAGTAATGCAATAAAGGCAGGTGAAGCCATTGGAAACTAACCTGCTCAGCGTTGAGTCGCTGACTATCGTAGCGAAGGAGCGATGACACGAGGTCAATAAAGTCAGGGTCTACATTGGGAAGAAGCTCTTCCCAAGGACGAGCGGGGAAGACAGTCCAGAGCTCGAAAGGTGCGACCTTGAATTGTTTTGCCTCGGGCCATGTCTCGGGCGTGGGCGTACCAATGGTCTTAAAGACGCTGAGAATAAGACCAAGCTGATTACCGTCTTCATGAACAGCACGAGACTCGAATATAGGGGTTGGAGGGTCACGGAGTGTTTCTGAGAGCATGACACCTAATCCCCACATATCAACCTCTGGTCCGTAGGATTTGTGTCCGAAGAGGACTTCTATCGCGCGGTAAGGGCCTGTTCCAATATCGAGGATCTTATCGCCTGCTGGTTCTGATTGTGTTGATAGCTGGGGATGCCATGCTGTGCCAAAGTCGGAGAGGTACGCTGGACCAGTTGGAGACGAGAGGAGAATTGCAGATGGTTTGATGTCTCGATGGATGATGCCTTGTGCGTGTATATCCTTCAGAGCATGCAAGACATCTCGGAAGATAGACCGGACGGCATCAAGCGGTAAAGGGCCGTTGGCGAGAAGGTCTACCAAAGTATACGGCATGAACGGAAAGACCAGAACAAATCTCTGCTCCTGATCGCGAAACGTTTCGAGGAGAGGAATACATGGCTCTCGCAACCCCTTTAGAATTTTGGCCTCCCTCTGCGGATTATGCGGTTCAATGTCCTGATAAGTCACAATAACTTTAAGCGCCTTATCGCCAGAACGAAAGACCTCTGAAGTTACACCATCCGAAACAGGTCGACAGTTTCCATAAGGTCCAATGCGTATCCCCGAGTCAACCTCCTCTTCCTCCTGAGGAGGCGGAGGCATAGGTGTCGAGGTTGGCTGACAGGCGAGATTGTACTCGTCCTAGGCCATGTCAGCGGATCCGCGAGTTCTGGACCGCTGAAGTTCGGCGCACCTGAGTAGAAGCGATTTGGTAGGCGGCCTGTTCTATGGCGATGGCCTCACTCATACTTGCTGTAGCAAGGGAGGCTTGTCTACGTACGTAAGTCAGTATTTGAATGTTACACATTAGGCTACTTACATTTTTTGAATCGTCTCATAACGTTGAGACATTGTCAAAGCTGCTTTCCAATCTGGTAGTTCCATTGTTGCAGGGTTGTTTTGGTTAGAGTAAGAGACTGTATCCGCAGTTGACAGGTCAATTAAGATCTGGAAAGTCAACTGCTGTCAAAAGATTATAGCACAGCAGACAAATTCCCCCGCCTGACGGTCAGAACAGCAAAGATCAGCCTTTGTTACTGGGATGTCTCAGGTTTGAGAATCTGGTTTCTGGTGGAAAAACACGAATGGAGAACAGGCCCGCTATTTCATACAGCAGAAACAAGGTCAAGATGACAAGGAGCAGGGGTATAATAGTTAGTTATGCAATGCATGTCAAGTCAGAACAGATCTAAATATTGCTTCAGTTTATATAATAATCATGAGGCTTCATCTGGGTTGATATTATTTGAGTACCGAGCTATACTATGAGGTAATGTTGTGACCTCGTGACTCTAACTTAATTTGTTAGGGAACTTCTCGAAGGGCTCTAGAGAAAACTAACCAACCACCAAACGTTTTACCCAGTAACTTAGCTCCACCGTCTCCAAGCCAAGCTACCCCAGCCCAAGCCAGCCCTGTCTTGTTTCGCTCACTTCAGCGCCAGCCTCTTTCTAGGTCAGGCCTTTTAGCCGTTGTCGTCCCAGCCAAGGCATTAAGTTACCCTTCTGTCTCTTGCATCCTCGTGTCCCGTCCATCCTCGGCTGCATTGCATTGGATCTACGCATTCTGCGGCAATAATACTCACTTACTCCTCAGAGTCCGACTCTTCCGATAATACACAATCATCTGATCTACTACTTTACTACTCCTTTGTTACGTAGCCATCATCGCATACATACGAAGCTTCGTCGTTTTGTCTACCTCCGAACCTCGACCGACCCCTCTCTCCCAAGCAAAATCGCCATGCGCATCACGGCTTCGAGCGATTAATCCTATAATTAATTCACTGCTCCCTCATCCGCATCTATACATAATTCCAGTAATCCTTTGCGCTGCCCATCATGGAGGATATGGCCAGGGCCGAGTATCCCGCCATGCTGGTGAGCTTAATCCCCTCGACCTCCAATTCTATCGCCACGGGCGACAATGGAGGCAAAGTCAATACTTCACCTGGCTGAGCTTCAGCTGACTCCTTTTGCGCAATTACTAGGCAACTCTTCAGCCCAGCCAGGCGGTGCAGACTCTTACCGAACGAATGAAGCGCATGTCCCGCGTCAACACCGAAATTGCCGACTGGCTCCAGGTACGACAATCCGCAAACCGCCAATGGCTACGCAACGACATGGCATCATGTTGCGAGTCTCGTCGACATTCCGCTAATCAATTCTACACAGGAGCGCCGTCGCGTGGAGGATCAGTATGTGCAGGGCCTCAAGAAGCTTGCTACCTTCAAGGTTCCCAATTCTCAGTCTGAGCTAGGGTAAACATCCCTCCTGAGGCCTTTGTATCGCAATTACTCACAGTACTGCAGTGTATTCCAAGCGCCATGGAATCGAATCGTCGACTCGACAGAAAACATCGCCCACTCGCATCATCAACTTGCCGATCGCATCGAGAGAGATATCGAGCATCCGCTGCGCAATTTTGCCAACCGCAAAGATGTTCAGAACATGAACACCATGTCCAACAACCTAACAGCTATGGCTAAGGACCTCGAAGAGTCACAGGATCGTGTCGATAAGCTCACTAAGAAAGGAGGTCGTGCAAACACTTCAAAGGTCGATGCAGCTTCATCCAAGCTTGAGTCTGCTACAGGGCAATGGGAATCGCAGGCACCTTTTATCTTCGAATCTCTTCAGGCCCTCGACGAGTCGCGAGTGAACAACCTGCGTGATCTTCTCACACAGTATCAGACCCACGAATCCGATTCAGCTCAGCGCGTGCAGGAGAATGCTATGGAGACACTTGCATTGATGCTTGAGATTGACACGGAAAAGGAGATTCAGTCATTCGTGCACAGGGCCACGGCTGGCAAAGCGAAGCTCCCTACAAGGACATCAACACGACAGTCATCTTTCGCTGGCACCACTCCCTCGACACCAGTACCTCCCAGCACTGCCGACAGTACGAATTTGCCTGCCCCAAGCGCTCATACATCTTCTCCTGCGCCCGTCCCAGCTCCTGCCTCTTCGCACGCCGGCGACGATGATATCAGCGAACACAACTCAGTTCCACAAGAGAAGCCAGGTAGGTGCATTATCAACACTCGTTTACTGGTCACTAACAGCTGGCAGGTGGTAAATTGCGCCGCCTCGGTACCATGTTCGGTGGACGCAGGAGACAGAGCATGCACGCCGGTTTCGGCCAGCTCTCTCCCGGAAAGCTAGGCCCCAGCTTCGGACGATTGGGTACCAGTCACAGCCAAAACGATCGCGGTGTCTCCCCTCGAGGCTCCTCCAACAACCTCGCAGAGCACCACCGATTGTCCTCTCTAGCAGAAACTCCCGATGTGCCCAAGCTACCCAATAACGAGACCGACTCACCCAGACCAGATGTCTCGCATGAGAACACGAACGGGGTGTCGCACAACGGAAATCTGCTCGACAGCCCGATCCCACAAACGACTGGAGGTACAGTCAACGGTAACCATGAACCCGATCTGTCAGATGTCCAACCTCCTCCTGGTCCTCCTCCGTCGCACAAGCAAGAGAACCAGTCCCCCGCGCCGCAACCGCTCGCTACCAAGGACGCTGAAGGATTCACTGTTCCACCACCAATGAATGATCCTATTTCTGAGGCTCAGCGTGAAGCTCAGAAGGAATCTGGTGAAGATCCTGACCAGCTTCTCAAGGTTAACATTCAGCAGACACCTGTGGAGGATGAGGATCCAGAAGCCAAAATGGCTGCTCTTTCTAGCGTCGCCAACAGTCTCAAGCTCGGACCGGCCACCCGTCGTAGTGGTACAGTGAGAGGACGTCGTGACGTGCGCCATACAATGTATGTGCCACCACCAAACCTTCCTGAGAGCGGTACAGACTTGTCCCTGAGCGCTAGGCCAACATCTCCATCTTTCGCACAATCTGCTTCCAAGGGAAGTGCAGTTGCGGCCTTGGCATCCGAGGCTAGCATTGCCGGTACTTCAGATACGCAGTCTGTGAGGTCTGGGAACTCATTGGGAGGTTTGAACCATCCTCAGCATGCGCATATGACTGCTCCAGGTCTCAACACGTCTATCATTGAGAGTGTTTCTGCTACGTTCGAGGATGGTGTCGTCAAGTCAACAACCATTACCGGTGAGGTTGCATTCGTGAATAACCCCAGTGACTCCGGTGATGCGAAGAGTAGGTAACCCCCAGTATCACAATAATTTCACCTACTAACACGAATCAGGCTACGAGACTATCCGCATCAACAACTTTTCGGCCCTTGAGCGCATCGGACCGAACCGCATCTTTGTGCAGAACTCATCCCCTGACCATAACGATCAGTTCAATCTCGATGTATCTCACCTCACCAAGAATGCAACCGCATTCTCATACCGAGTATTTTCCGAGGACTCCGAAACTCCTACACTGGGCGAACATGCTCCTCTCTCCCTCAAACCCGCATGGAAACCCCAAGGAGACAAACTCGGCCTCTTGCTACAGTACCAGCTCAACCCATCCTCAAAGCTCATCGCCCCAGTAACACTACACAACGTAGTCATCGTCGCCACCTACGAAGGCAAATCCAGCGGCGCCCAAACAAAGCCCGTAGGAACACACCTCAAGGACAAGCACCTCGTGTACTGGCGCATCGGCGACCTCACCCTCACAACGGAGCCTCACAAGATCGTCTGCCGCATCGTCGGCGCAGAAGGCGCAGAGCCTAAACCTGGCCACATCGAAGCCCGCTGGGAATTCACAGCCACAGGCGATCAAGCCATCGGAAGCGGTATTTCCATCTCTAGACTCGACGAGGGTAAGGGTAAAGGCAAAGACGTATCCGAGGACGATCCCTTCGCAGACGACACCGCTAGCACAGAACACAAGTGGGTTGACGTACCTGTATCGAGAAAACTCGTCAGCGGTAAATATGAAGGACGGTAGTGGCTGTGTTGAATAATTATCACGTGCATGGATAGAAAAGACAAGATGCCATATCTTGGCGGCGCATTGAATAGCGAGCGTATGGGCTTGTTCCTGGGGTGAACTTTCACTCTCTTCATTTTGTTACCCATTTTCATCATTTTCTTTAGTATAATTTTCTTTGTATGCGTATTTGTATGTTAAAACTACCTATGGAGGAACAGAAAGTAGGCTTATATGTATGGACCTGGAAAAAACAGAACCATGTCTAAGATGAATCATCAAAAAGGACAATATGTCCAGAGTCTTTTGCTACTGCGCCGCGTCTATACTAATTCCTTTTGTCCTTATACTCCAAAACCATCCTCATCCGTGGGACATAAAAAGGAGTTATGCTTTTAACATACAGAAATGATCACGCCTTTTTGCTCTTTTTACTATCTTGATCCTTCTTATACTTTGAATACTTCTCCCCTAGATAACGCCACGTTCTCGAGAATCCGCCCATCAATAAGCCCTTGATACTTTGCACAGTACTTGGCCAATTAACTGTTTGCTTAATGACGATGCGCACCGTTTCGTTGAGTTTCTGGGCGTCGTCTGTGGCGATGCGGCGTTCAAACTCTCCACCTTGCATCTTTTTAACGGCGCCGCCTTCTTCATCCGTCGAAGCCTTCATGAGCTCGTTGAACTCTCCGCGGGGAATACCGAAGCGTTTTTGGTATTGAAAGTATAGACGTGATCGGAACGTTTGGGGGAGTCGTCTGACCATGTTACCGCGACGAAAGGGGTCCATGTCTTGTTGGAGTTTGTTGCTGGCTTCAGGGTTCATGATCCAGTCTGTGTCGTCGATGCGACAAGCCCCTGTGAAGTCGACGTTGGGAAGGGTTTTGACGAGAGGGGCGTAGAGACGGCGGAAATGGATGATGTTGTTGCTCACGATGTTTGTGACTTTGCTCTTGTTCTCTGTAGGGAGAGCCATGCGTGGATCACCTAGATAGCTCAAACCGGCGATGGTGCTGTAGAGTTCAGCTTCGGTGAATTGCGGTGGGAGGAGAAGAAGAGCTGTTCGGACAGCGGCGATGAGGTTGTGTTGGTTGGCGAGTCGGACACGAGGGTGGTCGCGGAGAATCTTGACGGGCTTTTGAAGACGACCAGCGAGGTATAAACTATCCCAGGAGGAAAGGTCGCGAACGAGGTTATCGATGCTTGTGACGCCGTACTTGATGAGCATGCCGTTGACCTCGACATAAGGATTGAAGTAAACGCCAGCACCCCAGTTCTGCACGCGCGATACAACACCAGAGCCTAGCGAGGCGAGTCCAGAATAATGGTTGCGATGTTGCTTCATATTGATAGAATGCCAATGCTCAACATGCGATACTCCAAAGATAAAGTCCAGCACTTTCGGCGATCCCTTCTGCGACTTTATCAACGCATCCGGTGGATTCGGATGCACAGCGCGAAAGTCTGCTTCCGATATACTAGCCTTCGAAGGACTCTGCGGAAAGACACCAGAACCGTAAGCGAAACAGTACATTATCGGCGCATTGAACTGTCGCAGCATAAGGCGCAAAGCTTCCTTGAGTTCATAGTTGATAATCATGTGTTGATTCGCGCCGAAAAGTCGATGTGGTAGGTCAGCGAAGGACTTGATGGATGTGTCGAGGTCTTCCCATTCGCTGCTGAAGACATTGAGTTTACTGCTTGGTGTTGAGGATGCGCTGCTTGCGATGGATTCGTCGGAGCTTGAGCTTGAGGTGGAAGATTTTGTTGAGTTGGAGTAGCATTGTGTGTACTGTGTTGGAGGGATTTGTCGTAGGTGGGAGGATCGAAGGGTAATGGCGCGGGTGGTCACGGAGGACTGGAGATGTTAGAAGGAGGACGGCGGAGAGGGGGGGGGGGGGGGGGGAGGTAGAGCTTACCCGGAGGCCAACTGAGGCCATTGTTGAAGATGTAGGTTCTCGACAGGTGATGTAGGAGGTTGAGTTCAAGGTTGAAAGCTTAAGAGGTGTTATAAGAGATGATGTTACAGAAGAAGCTCGCTGATGCCGAGGGTCGTTAGCTACCGCGGAAGCTTCGGTTCCATTCACCCAAGAACAAGAAGAGATAAAAACAAGCGCAAGCAAAAAGGAACGAATAAAACCGTCGTCATTCAATAATCGACGTCAGTGGAGCTCAGTTTTGTAAGCGGATGGATCGTATCGTAACTCGGTGATCGTCGGGTCTGAAGCTAGACATAAGGGAAAGCAGAAAATAGAAAGGGAGTGGGTCATGAGGGATGTGGGCTGACCAATTAGAAGAGATTCTAGAGACGGGACAGGGCCCATCTTTATCAGGTACGGAATACGTCACTGGATGATATCGACTTGGCAAGCTTGGAGAGAGGATGGTTTGCAAGGATGCGTCATTACGGGGGTGAGTGATTGGAGAGTTTGTCAGGGGTTTTAGGATATTTGTTTGGCTTGAATTTGGGTCATTGGTTTGTTGTATGAAACTCAAAGAGCTCTGAGACATGCTCCTCACAATGAGCCGTCCAGATAAAATAACAGAGGAACCGTGATTGATCAACCCAACTTGTTGGAACAAAAGCAATTGGTCATCAAACTGTTGTTCGTATAGATGAGATTGACCCGAACTTTCTCAATGCTAAATTAGCCTGCCGTTAGACGCCCCAAGAGTTCAAGAAGCTTCGTTGAGCTTGACAATGAGCTTCATCCAGCATACCCTACAGGTCGGCTTAAAAAGTCTTGGCCAATCTCTAGGCCCAAACGCTCTCGCAGTAATCAGCAATTCATCCCACGATATACGGATATCTGGTTTTATTTCCTTATAAAGCTCATGGTAACTGTCCTACGATGAAAATATTCTTATTCCCCATTTCTTCGACCTCGTCTTGAAGCCCACTCTTTGAACGCAAGGACTCATTAGGTCACGTGATGACGCAAGCTACCGTGGTGATCGCAAACAAACCATCCCCCATACCGCGAACTTTCATTCAAGCAAGCAACGCACCACAGAAAACTCGAAAATGCGCTCGTACACGCCCAACGATGGAGATGGGCGTGGGAGCCGACGAAGCTCTGTTAACGCCAGATTCAGGGCTAGCACGTCTGCTATAGACAGACCTCAGACATCTCTACGACAGTCCAGGGTAAGTCAACACAAAACAAAACAAACATTTCCGAGCTCGAACACATGTTTCTGACCGCGAACCCATGGCTGCAGATTTCTTCTTTTCGCGCGAGTACACAGCCTACATACAATCTATTCACAGGCGAATCAAATATTCCTCGACCTCAATCTCGACAAAGCCACGTCGCCGAGTCTGTCCGCCCCGGTTCGCGCGAAAGTCATAAGGAGAACATGGCGCCCCCCGACGCGGACGAGTATGAGAAGTACAGGCGAGAGATCGAGTCATTGAAAGCTGAGATTGGGACGCTGCAATATCGCATACAAACTGCCGAGCAAGAGAAAGAAATTGCGACTTCGGAACAAAGCAGCAAGTTGGAACAAGCTCGACGGCGGGAGCAAGATGAAGCGCAGCACCGACAAGCCGCTGAGGCTGAACGCGAAAAAGCGGTAGCGCAAACAGAGGCTCTTCGAAGGGAGCTGCAAGAAGTCAAGGATTCGATCGACGGCGACAAGAAACAATTAGAGCGCAAGGCTCGTGAAGCAGAGGATGAGGCCCGCTTGCTGCAGGAACAGCTTGAGGACCTATCCACCGCGAAGGACGATGCAGCTCGTATTGCCGACCGAAAAGTCACCGACATGGAGATGCAGATTGCCGCGGCACAAAAGACTATCCAAGAATTTGAGCAGGAGAGCGAGCAGCGGGAGAATGTCCTACAGCAGACACAAGCTCAATTGGCTGAGAAGGATGGAGTTATCGCGAATCTCGAAGCAGATGTTTTACGACTCAAAGCGCAAAGCGGCGATGCAGAGACCATGGAGATCATCAGACAGGAACTCACCGAACAAGTTCAGCATATCCGAAACCTCGAGGCGACGAATCGCGACCAACTCTCCGAGCTTAAGCACCTTCGAGCCTTGAGCAAGGCAGTCGAAGTTGTTGAAGAAGAGAAGCGAACACTACAACGAAAGCTCGAGTCGGCAGAATTGGTTGAAGCAGAGCTTGCCGAGGCGCGTATCCAGCGACAGCGATTGGAGGACGAGCGATTGGCCTGGTCGGCGTATCTAAGAAACGCTGTCGAGACGGACGAGTCCGAGTTTGACTCGCCAGAGGCTGTGGCAAGAGCCCTTGTTGAAGAGCGCTTGACGAACGCATCATATGTCGAAAAGGTTGGGGCTCTACAGGCTGAGATCACTGCTGCTCAGAACACGATCCAATCGCTCCGCGACGAGCAGGCTCAACTTAAGAACGAAGTCGAGAATGCAAAGACTGTGGCAAACGCTAGCAATACCGACAAGGCACGAATGCGACTGGAACGCCAGCGTGCCTTGGCCGTCAAGGAGGTCGAGTATCTCCGCGCACAGCTCAAGACCTTCGACACCGAAGACGAGACACTTCAGCCAGAACAATTTGACCAAGCTCGTGTACAGCGCGTGCAAGAGCTAGAGGATCTTGTCGACAAGTATAAGATGGAAGTCCAGAACCTACACGCTGAGCTATCGTCAATCGAGCCCTCAGCACCCCAACCTGTGACGGGTAGCAAGCGCTCAAGAGCGGAGGATGACAGTTCTCAAGAGCAACTCGGTCAACTCACGCGAAAGAAGCGTATGCTAGAAGAACAATTGACAAAGTCCCAAAACAAGATTGCCCTGCTGGAAAAGGACTTGTCCACCAGCAAGGAACAACTAAAAGCTGCTAAGCAACAAACACAAACACGCGTTCTATCACTCAAGTCCAATCCCACTTCAGACTTTGAAGCCATCAAGCGCTCCACCCTCGAAGCACTCAAGAAAGAAAACGAAGACCTCCTCGCAACCCTCCAATCCAAGAACTCCAACTCCTCTGTCCCCATGATCCCAACCTCCGTCCTCGCCGCAATGGAGCGCGAAATAACCGCCGCCAAGTCCGAAACCGCCTCCGCCGAAAAGCGCACCCGCCGTCTAAAAGAAGTCTGGGGCTCCAAGTCCCAAGAGTTCAAAGAAGCCATCTTCTCCACACTCGGGTGGACTGTCACTTTCATCCCCAACGGAAAAATGCGCGTTGAGAGCACATTCTACCCCTCGCAGACTGAAGAGCATGAGAATTCTATCGTGTTTGATGGTGAGCGGGGCACGATGAAGGTTGGGGGTGGACCGAGGAGTGATTTTGCGAGGAGGATTAGTGATCAGATTGGGTTTTGGGTTAGGGAGAAGGGATGTATTCCTGGGTTTTTGGCGGCGCTGACGTTGGAGTTTTATGAGGAGCATACGAGGGCTTCGAAGTAGGGAGTGGAATGGATGTGATGATAGTTAATACCCCTGTAAATTTGTGTTTATAATGGAGCCAGTTGAGGATTGTATAGAGGAGGTATGGCTTAGCTGTCTTTCCATACCTGCCATGATCTCGAGATATCTTTCCACGAAGCGCTTGTGCAAAGCTTCTCAGTCCAAGGCTGGCTTGTGCCCAATAATCACTCGTCGGACCCAATATAGACTTGACCTTGTGCTCTTAGTAGTGCATGACTACACCAACTCCAGATCACTGGCCTAACATATACCCGTACTCTTTTTCAACACTACTTTAGCTGAGCTCAGCACTATTGATCTGTTCTCATCGTCGCCAGTGGCTCAGGGGTCATCGAGCTGACTTGAGTGCCTCGCCGGGAAGGTCAGATGTGAGCCATTCTTCTGATTAGGTACCTACCCAGTTGATCGTACATTCAAGTGCAACATGGGCTATAATGGAGAAGGAGAAAGAACAGCGAATTACTCTTGCTTATGCAAGCTGTGAGCGCAACGTCCTTCTCACAGCCTTTCTCTCTTAGTCCTTGGTAAACTACTCTTGGAAAGGCATCTCCCAATGATCAACTTTTACAAACTTTTTACTTTTCATCCATCATCCATCATCAGTCATCATCCATCACCATCCATCAAGGCTATACCGTATCATGTCGAATCATCATGTCCAAGCGTAACGCCGATGAGATATCAAACGATTCGAACCCTTCTAGCAGTGTCCCTCCACCTTCAGGTCGCCAAACCTCCTCAGCGGAAGCTGCTCCCTTCACCATCGACCTCGCCCAAACGCCAGATTCGGCCCATCGTTAGGAACATGAAGATGCCACGGGGAGAGAAGTAACCGAGAAACTGGAGCATCTTAGATTGGTTAAACGTCATGAAGCGGGACCTACTCCGTCCAGCGTTGACCTCACCCAAACACGAGATTCGGCCGATAATCAGCAACATGAGGATGTCACTGAGAGGCATTTTATATCGGTTGACCTCACCCAAAAACCCGATGATCTGCCACGTGAAGATGCCACTGGGAGAGAAGAAACCGAAAAACTAGAGCATATTATATCGGTTCAACGTAAGGAGGCTGTTAGCGAACCTATTCTGGATCCTGTTGAGATACGCTCGACCGTGGTTGCGCGCCAAGATCCTACAGACGATACTCCTGACGTTGCGCCTGAAATCCCATCTCAAGACACCAGTTCATCGATTTCGCCTCCGCCAGAACAAGCGCCTTCCTCGTCAGTTACAACCGACCAAGAAATACCCAACCAGGCGGGTGAACTGGCAAGAGACTGGCCCCTTATATACACCCTCCGAGAACTTGGAGATTCCCTCATGAACAGTCTAGAATCAATTGATGATAAAGATCCTGGCCGTGACAAGTTGATTCAGCTAGCGCCTGTTAGACCCAGCAGCGAGGGAAGTTGCTCGGCCGACAACTTTTGCCTACGACGCACGCAAGCAATTCCTATGCCCCACGAGCCGTACCTGATAAAGATCAACTGGCCGCAGATTGATATGGGTCAAGGAGCTCCTCGGCGCGTAGAACGATACCATATCAGATGTTGGGAAGCAATGATAAACCAGGAAAAACTCTTGAACACCGGGTTCTTTCCGAAGACGGCCGAATATGGAGACCTCAAGAAGATTGGGCTCATGGCGAGACAGTGGCTTAGATACTCGGGAAGGGTGATTCCTGACATAATGAACACGATGCTCAAGGAAGCCAGTGGGCTTGTGCAGCCTGGACAAAATATCGCTGAACTTTGGGAGGTCAAATGTGCGAAAACCGTATGGCACCTAACGCACAAGACTTGTGCTCTTTCGGGAATTCTCGAGATTGGGGATACGTATGAGAAGTGATAAAGGAATAACGGCTTTGATAGTAGTTGCGATAGAATTATCAGGTCATCTTCAACCCTCAACTTCGTGGTGCGGTCCTTGAATGTTATAGAAGGCTTATAAACCTTGATGACTTGAGTGTAAGCTTAAGCAACTTTGAAGTTGGTGCAACTTTAGAAGCCGATTAGTAGACTTAAGTGAGCTCAATAAAAAATTTGGGTAGCTTGAGAATTAGACTGGGAAATGTTTCAACAAACTGGCTCAATGTGTTGAATCTTGTTCGATCCGAGTGCACAGCTTATAGAACAGGCATGCTATTGGAATAACATGATATTTACTACCTATATCACTAGATTTTGCATTGTCCTCTACATTAACTGGTAAATTGCCCTCAACAACGTCCACAGCGCTTACAAAAGTCACCCCTCTCTCGTTCTCTCTTCATCTTTGCCATTCTCTTAGCAGCTCTCTCTTTCTGCTTCTGCTTCTTCATCGCTTTATCCATTATTCTAAGAGTTTCAGAGTTATCAGAGCTTGTAGTGCTCGTCTCAGTGTATACACTATCTCGTCTTGAAATGGGAACTGTTTGGGGGAGGGGGTGTGCTGGAACCTGACCATGCCCTGGAGCCTGACTGTGTGCCGGAATTGGGTTGTTTACTGGTACTGAATTGTATCCTTGATGACCCGTTGGTAGTGTAGAAGCATGGTGAAGACCTGGAATTTGCTGTGGTATAGTGCTTTGTTGCGGCACATAGCTTTGCTGCGAAGCTGATGGCAGCACCGGCGGTACCTGTGCTTCTTGAGGTCTTGGGACTTCCAAACCGAGCTCACCAAGCCTTTGTTCTATAGGAATCTGCTGTTCTGGAGGTCTTTGTTGATTCTGAGCATCCGCCACTCCCGGTTCAGCCACTCCCTGCCCTGGAACCTTCTCAGACTCCTCTTTAGCCTGCATATTAATAACCTTTTCCATATTCTCGCTCGCTTCATCAAGTATGCTAATAACTTCCTCTCTCCTTGCATCAACCACCTCGTCAAATTCAAGATTCTTTAACTCAATAAGAAGTTCAGAGCTGTGAGTCAAACTAGAGACAAGCTCATTGACGAGTTTAGCCTTGTCGAGAATTGTCTTCATTCGTTCTTTTACATCAACATCTTCGGGAAGAGGGAGATTGACGGTGCTCATATTGCGGAAGAACTGTAGTTGAATAGAGAGTGCTTCGTAGGCTTGATTTGTGAGGAAGGGAAATGTATCAACTAGTGAATCCCAGGGGAGGTCAGAATATGACTGTGGGCTTGTGTTGTTCATGGTGGTGTCCATATTAGTTTGTCCTTGAATCTCTGTGAGACTCAGAGATGTGTTAGCAGTGTGATTTAGCTGAAAGGCCCAGCTCTTTTCAGGTTGACTCAGTTCCTCTCAAGTTTAGGAAACGTCCTGCGGAAAAGCCGTGGGCGGGTTAGGTAGATATATCATTCTTTTAGAGACATTGATTCAGAACTGTGGCCGGCCATGATGCTGTGAACAGTTTGTTGTGCTTATGAACAAATGGCGCTTTTCGTCAGTAATTACCGAACGTGATGAAAAGGAAACCCTTTGACCCAGCTTATCATCCAACAAGACAAAGGGATCGGATCGGGTGATGAGAGCGAACACAGTAAAACGAATGATAAGCGGTTCCAGGCAAAATATTGACGATACCTAGACAAGGGGTTATTGCCCAATGCTTGGATCATTACACCGGCATTCACGCATCTTGAACCTCGGGCCAAGATCTAAATCGCTATGATAAATATTTCCATAGTCATAAACTCTGGACTCTACATCTATATCTATACCCACCGGACCTTTCAAACTAGAACAAAGTGTATCTCAATCGCTTCCACCAGGGAAACGTAGCAAGCTCTGTCCTCCAAGCATTGATAGCCTCCCAATCATGTTCACGTCGGCCCGTATCAATGTCAATCTTCTCGATGCTAATCCAACTTGTTCTCTTCCAGAGATATCCTCCGGCCCAGAAAGCCAGCACGATAGGTAACCCAAGATATTGCATGAAGAAGTCCTCTACAGTACCCATTCCGGACTCACCGACAGGGGCGACAATGGCTACGTAGAACTGAAATATGTTAGCTGATATTCCAAAGAATGAAGGTTTGGGGCTTACCTGAGCAATGAGAATGACAAAAACGAAAATCAAGCCCAGCCATGATCCCCAAACACCTCCAATAGCCTTGAATGGGATCTCATCGAGGGTGTGTCCATTATACTTCCACGCCGCTCTAAATCGAATATGTGCAAGACAAATAGATCCCCAACAAACAAGCATAGCCAATCCCGACAAAGCCAAAAGCCAGTCAAAGATAACAGGACCAGCTGCATCAAGGTTCAGAAAAGCAAGACACCCAAATGCAATGATGAATCCAACTGACGGCAAAGGTCGGCCCGCTCTATCAACCCAAGTAAAGATCTTTGGCGCAAAACCCTGCTGGGCAAGAGCAAGAAGCGTGCGTGATCCGCCGTACACGGAGGCGATGCCGAGGGATAAAACTGATGAGAGGATAACGGCGTTCATGTAGTGGTCGAGACCCTTGAGACCGGAATATTTTCCAACAAGGACGAAGGGTGAAGCTGCGCTGTTGGAGTAAGAACTTGAGCTGAGGAGGTTTTCGTCATTGCAGCTGATCAACAATCCAACGAACAATAGTGCAACAATGTAGAACAAGCAAATTCTCCAGAAAACTTGCTTGATAGCCGCAGGAACTGAAGCAGTAGGATTTCGAGACTCAGCCGCTGCCAAACCAACGAGTTCCGAGCCCGCAAACGAAAACGCAGCTGTTACAAAAACAGAGCAAAATCCCTTGAATCCGTTCTTGAAAGCACCTGGATCATGCCAAAGCTTAAAGCCTTGATATGTATCATAACTCCCACTCGACGGACCCCCACCACAAACCAACACCAACGCGATGATCATAAAGATAGAAATCGAGGTGAGTTTGAAGCACGCTGCCCAGAATTCTTCCTCAGCGTAACCCAGGGTGCCGAACATATTGAGGATGGCAATAGCGGCGAGAAACACGGCGATCCAGACTCCCGGGGAAATGTCAGGGGACCAGTACTGAATCGTGATAGCGCAAACTGTGAGTTCGAGAGGAAGTGTAGCGGCCCATTGAAGAGTATAATTCCACGCCATGGCGAAACCAAAAGATGGGTCGATGAAACGAGCTGCATACGTATAAAACCCGCCAGAGATGGGATACATGACGGCTAGTTCACCCATTGCATAGACCACATTGAAAACCATGACTCCAACAAGGAAGAAGTCAATAAACAACGTAGCAGGGCCCTGTAACTGTCAGTATAAACTCAATTGAGCGAAGGAGTCACTTACACCTTTACTCAAAGCCGAACCAGATCCAACAAAGAATCCAGCACCGATAGATCCTCCGATAGCAACCATCTGAAGATGTCTCGGCTTCATCTTACGATCCAATTCCACAAGCCCCAGACCATAATGCTTCCTCGTAAAAGATTTGGCGTTTAACCCCGTTCTCGTCATGAAATCATCTTGCTCATATTCTTCACCCGTTGCAGTGAAGGCTTCTTTCGTTGGTGCGTTTTCATCAGCCATGATGCCTTTTTCTCCAACCACGGGAGAATCAGTCACGACTTTTCCAACAGCCATGATAACAGAATTCAAGGAGTTACCTAAAAGACGGAAAAGAATGAGGAATTAAAGAAGAAAGGAAAAAAAGTCTTGCTAAATGGCCCCATTATAAAAAAAGATTCAAGGCCCGCCCCATAGTAACAACGCTATTAGGCCCACACATGGCATGGTCATGACTCTGGATGCAAAATTTTCATTAATCGTAATAGGAATCTCCACGATCTTAGGGGAGGATTGGGCTTTACTCCAGATATTGAATTAGGTATTTACGTAAATCTCCATGGGGAAGGAGTTGGTATTGATATGAGGTTATCTACGGCTCTCTACTCCAAGAAATCTGGAGGGTTTGCGACTCCACATTGAAAAGCTGGAGAAAGTTTATACCAAGACTGCAAAACACAAAGAGTCTAAGATATCGTGATGAGTGAATAGTAGAGATTACGGCTCCAGTGTTCAATTAAAGCAGTTGACTCACAAGGAAATGTTGACAATAGAGTCATTCGATCCTAAGTGGAGTGGTTCGAGCAATTTGCCACTGTATAATACCGAGGTCCAACTCTTATAGCTACGATCTCGATATCGAGATTCTCGTTTATCAAAAGCCTCAATTTGGTTCAACTAACAAACTGATTCGACGATCAATCAAGATCTATCCCATTACGTTACTCCCAAGTCTAATAAGTCCACTCTGTGAATCTTCAAGTCAAAAACATCCCTGTCTCTATAACGTAAAAAAGTTGCGGCTCAGCGGATCTTGGTGGAGACATGATCGGAGCCGATGGATGGTCACTTATTCCCGAGTTGCCGGCCTAGGGGCTCAATCATCTTCTAGGGTATGATTACTACCTATTTTGAGATAAACAGAATACCAAACAGATAAACCAACAGCAACAATAGTGGAAGCAATAAAGACAATGTAGAAATACCACTTGATTGACTCCCAAGCGTAGACCATACTAGAAATGGCCCCGTTGCAGAATGTTGCTAGTCCCATTCCCGTGGATCACAATGTACCTGGCGAAAACTCGGAGGCGAGTGGTTATCTTGTCGAATTCAGAAAGACGGCGTAGAATAGATTCTGAAACTTTGAACCACATCAACTCTCGAAAGCTGACAAATGCCCTACATAAAACAGCTGGGAAGGATTCTCTATCCGTACTGTGCACTGAAGAGTTGAAGAAGTCGGTAGTTTCTCATGCTCTGACGAATTAATCAATTAGCTCTTCTATAATATCTGCCGGAGCATGAAATATAATCTCTTCTCCATCCCAACAGATAGTCTCAAACATGGTGGCCGGCTCGATTGGGGAGGGGATATAGCACTTTTCGCTCCTACAGCCATTTTAATCTGTAACTGCTATGGTATGTTGAGGAATTAGCCCGCCGATGTTGCTTTTAAGGAAAAGACTCGGGGTGGTTCGGTGCCAAAGGTTGTACTTGATGCACTTCGACATCATCATGCTTGGGGGACTAATTGGCCAACTGGTGTATGGGACGATGTAACTCTTCTTACGCCTCGGAATTTTTGTCAGGAATCAAGGGATATCAAGATTTCGAAGGCTTAGTATCAGCCGATGACTAGTTATGTGGATGGGATACCGCGTAATTCGTCTGCGCCTACGAGCTTATGGGAGTTTGACCAGTTTCAGCCTGGTGTGAGTCAGTCTGCGATATCGTTTTCATATGATACTAATGTACCTCTGTAGGATTGGCTGGACCCAAATGCTTCTCCGGAGTATCCCGAAAAGGCTCTCTCACAGATAATCACCCCGTCGCCAACCCCTTTCTCATCAAGACCCTCTAAGTTCTATGTGGTGATTATNNTAGCTCACAATTTAGACATTATACCACATCAAGGCCCTCGATTTGCCGTCCCAGAGCACAGGCCACATGACGTCCTTCAACCGCTACGCATTCGGAGCTATAAGACACTCTATTATAGAACGGTTAGTAGGGGCCTCAGTGTGATGAGCCAGGGTGGAGAAGATCTCGTGTACGGCCTGAGATGGCGGATGGTATCACTTGGGCAAAGGCTGAACACCAGAAACCGTATGGGTTGGTCTCTTGTTCGTGAAAGTTGAAGTCTTTGGATGAGGAGGTTGAACTTCTTACTGTAGATGTAGTGGTTCCTGCTTTGGCACAGATGGAAGTCGTACTTCCGCTGGGAGATGGTGAACGGAGGAGTTTTGGACAAGTTGGAGCGGGATTATGGACTTTCCATTCACGGCCGAGTAAGATGATGAAGGGACCCATCAAGCCACTGCCGACCTTAGTTCTTTAGGTTTGATTCAAGACGTGGATGTATATACGATCTAGCGAGTTAGATGAGAAGCGGAATTCTTTACCCTGGTTACCTTGGCATAATACTCACAATATGCGTGAAGTTGACTTCCAAAATTAGTTTCCGGACCATTCTCAACTTAGATGATGTAGGTTCGCCTTTAAGTGATAAATCCGATTGGAGCGCGTCTCTGAATCCACGAAGTGAGTAAAAATGGCCTTATGAGTGGTTAACAGACCTATATCGCGAGTCATGATATCTCTTTTACGGGACCTTGGCTCCGGAACATCGGCGAGCTCCCCATACGACAATTCAATAGAGACATTCCGCGGAACCGGTCGCATCATACTAAGCTCGCGAGTTATATGGGGCATTCTGTGAATAGTCGAGTGTAGAGTTTTGGCAGTTATATGAGTAGTTCGACCCCTGATTTGCCAAGAAACCAAGGTCCGATTTACCGATCAAAACTTTGAAAATATGTGCGACTTCTAGGAAGATGCGTCTTGGCGATGTTTCTTGGCATCACTGTGAGAGATTCGAACATCAAGAATACCTCGTATTCTGATCATGAGTTTCCTGAGTCGTGTCAAGTTCAGATTAGTTACGCCCGTTAAAGATGACTGGAGAACATGAGATCGGTGATCTATCGAGTTGATATGAGAATAGGAATTCTTGAGTTGTATTTCTGGGTATAAATATGTGCTTACACCTCTGAAGAAAAGGACCATCAACCTCACGATTCTCAACATCACAAACCCTAAGCTCCAGCCCAACAGCCCACCAAACAAGGTATACACCCAATCCCAAGAGTTACCCTCAAAGGCTCACTCTTCAGAATTCCTAAACTTCACCCATCAAAATGAAGGTCTTAATCCTCGGTCTCCTCACCCTCTCAGCATTCGCTTCCGCGTGCGCTCGTTACGAAAGCTGCCACTGCTACGACAGCAACGGCATTCCCAACAACAGCGCCACCCAAGCCGTGTGCGATCACTACAAGGGTGGAATGGAGCCAAACACGCGAGAGTATGGTGCGAATACGCAGTACAAGCAGTGTAATGTCAAGACCTTTGGTGGTGGTGCTTCGGGCTTCGATAACTGTGATTGGAGACGCAGATGTCAGGGTGCTGGAGCTACTGGCCCTGATTCATCTTGTTGGAATAAGTTTGATTAGAGGGTGTTATTGGAGATGGAAGCTTGAGTCGTTGTATGGAGTTCCAATGTGATTGGTTTAAGCTCGGCCGACTGCTGTAAGCGGGCTCTGCTGTTTATGCTTCAAGATTTATGAGTATAAGTGTGAAATTATATGTTTCTAAGAAGCCTTCCGGTAAATGGTCAAGCCTATGGTACAGGATATTCTGAATGCTGAGCCATCTGCTAGGTTGAAATAATGATGATATGTCAGCCACGGTCTTTCGATTGGTTGATATCGTTTGTGATTGGGAGGCCAATATTATTCTGGCGTCGGAGCTACAGTTGCTAAGTAGAAACTAAGAGGAAAGGGACACTAGCCTCCAGGTTGCTGGGATACTATGAGCTTGCAGAAATGATCCGGCAACACACCGCCAAATGTCTCGGCCTTGATTACTTAATAGCCCACCAGATATCGCTGATAGCAGCTTCTAAGCCATCTTGTCTTGCTCAGGGTAGTTTCGTGGTTGGCGTTTTATTTCCAGCCATTGCCAATCATCCCTATAACACAAGCGCAGCCCTAGATTCAAAATTTAATTATATCAAAGGTTCTTCCACCGATGCCGAGATAAGACCAAGGGTCCCCGAGATCTCCTTTGCATCCCATATTTGCCCTGTCCCGTATACTGAACGATCTTCCTGCAATTGAAGAATGATGGCTGGCTGAAGTCAATCAATCTGACAACGAACGAGACATTCATACCAAGAGGGATGAGGCTTGTTTCGAGATTTGCTAGCCTGCTGAGATTATGTTTCGTAGGTGAGACACGGCATGCATAGTGATGGAATAGGAACTTTGCGTGAGTCTCAGTCAACATGTTCTGCACATCTATCTAGGCCCATATCTCTGAGGCTTTTACTCAAGAGTTTGAACAGTAATTAACATTACATCCAAGATAGTCTAGAAACTACAAAACTGACCGGCAGAGCACCACTGCCATACTATAAGTTGGTAGAATTTCTAAACCCATCATAGCCATGTATAACAAGGTGTAAAGACCCATCATCACTAAACAGCTGACAGATCACGAAGTCCCCGCCTCTAAGAGGCACTAGGCACGCTAAGGGTCTGTAGATAGACTTTCAGCCACAAGCCGATCAGCTGCAAAATAGCTCACAATTAAGACGTCATAGCTAAATGCCTCAACAATTCACAAGATCGTCGTGCCAATCAGTTTCCCTAGCAATTCAGCTTCATGAATTGCGGGGAATCCGCTGATGCTGCCCAGCAAATCTGACCAGATACGGACGCCACAATAATCAGAATAGGAAAATGATTCGTCTAGTTTCCAAAATGTCTCTGAATCCAGGGAAACTAAGACACGGAATATGCACGACGATGCAAGCCCGATGAGCCAATCAGACTATGACGCGTCCTGACGTGAGGGGAACATGGCACAGTATATAAAGCCAAAAACCTCGAGATTCTTGCAAAGTCCCCAAACCAATTCAGCAAACAGAATCAAAAACCCATCTCAAAATGCCAGTCTACGAAGTCAGCAAGTAAGTACTATAATCTCTCTATCTTCCAAAGTCAAGCTAAGCAGTGCACAGTCTCTCCGAGTTCAAGGAAACCCTTGCAAAGAACCCAGTCGTCCTCGTAGACTTCTGGGCTCCATGGTGCGGACCATGCCGATTCATCAGCCCAATCGTCGAGAAGTAAGTCCCGCCGATGAACGCGTATACGTGTAACCTTGCTTATTCCCCATCACCAGACTGTCAAACTCAGTTGACTCAATCTACTTTATCAAGGTCAACGTCGACGATGCTGAGGATGTGTCTCAAGAGTATGGCATCCGAGCGATGCCTACATTTATGGTCTTTAAGGATGGTGAGAAGGCCGATGAAGTCGTGGGAGCAGACCCTTCTAAGTTGGAGGGACTTGTTCAACAGTTCAAGAGCTAGATACGGCTAGGAATCTGTATTTCCTCGTTACTGGACAGAGGACATATTTAACCCTGAGCTTTATTGATTATTGTCTCAACTGATAATAATGGAGAGTTTGAACCTTTAGTGATTCAGAAGCTTCTTGCTTAATCAAATTACCTTTGCACTCTCAGTTCAGCCATCATGACCGTCATTTTAATTGTTTAAACTCCACATTTTCAAAGGGACGTGCCAATAATGGATCCCCGGTAACCTTGAGGCTCTTTGTGTCACCGCATTGAGTTCTCGCGATAGTTACACAGCGACTGTCAATACCGACCGAGGTATTACAATTATAAATCAAACGCACTTCCCACCAGCTGTGGCATGGACATGACGCGTCCCTGCAAGACACGAGGTTTCACACGAGTTACCAACGTTCAACTATATAACACCGTGGAATACCTCTTCTAAATTCCTATGAAACTGATGCTAAATAAGCCATTGCTACGGTCGCTTCGTTGAAAGATTTCCCAAACACTGCATTGAATTAAAGAAAGATCAAGATGGTCGTCCACGAGATTCATTCGTAACTAAACCCTTCCCCCCTTCTCCCTCTATTCAACACTGCAACAAGTCACTGATTTCCACTCACAGAAAGCAGGAATTCAAGGAAGCCCTTGAAAACCACGCAACAGTCCTAGTTGACTTCTGGGCTTCGTGGTGCGGACCTTGCCGAATGATAAGCCCCATCATCGAAAAGTAACTTTGAAAGACGCGACTCCTGACATCTATAGCCCAACTGAGGAATTTGACAGATACTCTGAGTCTTCGGAATATTCATCCATATACCTCTGCAAGTTAGACATTGATGCGGTCAGAGAGGTTTCTGACGAGCTGGGTATCCAGACAGTGCCTACTTGTGCGATATATAAGGACGGTACCAAGGGTGATGGGGTCCATGGGGCATTTCCTCAGATCATAGAGCAAATGCTGAAGAAGTATGTTAAGAAGGAAACGGATCCTGCTTCAGAAGGGTAAGTTGGTAACGTAAAGTTTGGGTATAGAAGTTCGACCCTGAGACTTTTACTTCGGTAGTAACAAGCTTAGCTACTCTCATCCAAGCTTCTGTGTCATGATTTAATTGAATAAGCAAGATTGTATGTGCGCAGAGAAGCCCGAAGCTTCTTCTAACCCCTCGATCTTATGACCCTACTATAGTAGCCTTTACCACGCTACACACTTCCCCAAAATGGCTGAGAATACTGCCGATCTTTCAGCTGCTCTGAACAGTAAACAGGCAGTGACCTGAGAAGAGCAGTGATTTCTAACCCGTCGTCCCTATTTATGCTCTGCCTCTGTGACCCTGAGTATCAGACTTTCATCATGAAACACCATATAACTCTCCGACTTCATCGCCACCTCAGGCTCAACAAGCTGAAAGTCGAAAACCCGAAGAAGCTATCAGCACATGTCAGTAAGATCACCCACAACAACGATTCAAGTACATACCTCAAAAATAACCTTATTCAGTTCCATAAACGTAATAGGTTTTCCAGCACACATCCACCGTCCATAACCAAACACAATCTCAACATCCCGCTTCATCTGAGCACTGGCCTCCTTATCAACTTCAAGATATCTTTCTGGTCGGAAGACTTGTGGATCAGGTCCGAAGAGTGCTTCGGAGCGTAGCAGTGCAGATGCGTTGATGCCGATCGATGTACCAGCTGGGATATACTTTCCATGCATGGTTTCTCCGCTAGCTGGGACGTCTTTGAAGAACATTCCTGTTGTGGATGGACGGATTCGGATTCCTTCGTAGATTACTGCCTATTCAAGTCAATGTCAGTATGCTTATCTCGGCGTTTAACGGCAGAGCAAACCTGGAGATAAGGTAATTGCCGAGACTCGATGTCTGTGATTGGGTTCGAAGCTCGACCTTCAGATATCGCTTCCGTGATCTCTTGTCTAAGGCGGTGATATATGTGAGGAGAAGCGACAATGTAGAGAAGTATAACCCGTATGACAGTAGCAGTAGTTTCTGATCCTGCTATAAACATAAACAGAGACTCAGCCTGACACTCTTCGAGCCTTAAACCATGTCTCTTGAAGGAGCCCTTTCGTAGGTTAGTATCCAACAAAATCTGGGCTGGAAGAAGAACCAACCAGCATATCGTGGTGCTCATCAGCTTCTGGAGCGTAACGCTCACGAACAATGGTATTCGCGACTTTCATCAACGGGCCAATTCCCTTGGTATCCTTCTCCGTCGGGCCAAAGAGCTTGAGAAAAAAAGGAGAAAAGATCAAGTTTCTCAACCAAGGAATGTCCGTTGCGAGTGTCATAACCAACAGATGTTCATTAAGCGCCTTGACGATCCCATGAAAGTCGGAGTCAGCCTTGAGATAACCAAATTCTTGACCAAGAGATAGATTGGATATAACATCAAGCGTAAAAAGGCGGGTTAATTTGGTTCCTTCCATTGGACGATAATCTCCCTGTGTAGAAACACATTTGTCCTTGATTAGTTTGATCAAATTCTCAACCTGCCTGTTGACAGCAGCTTCAAGGTTTGGAGCATCGCGTCCACTGTAAGCCGGAGATAGCTTCGCCTTGACGCGATCGTGTTGGACTGGGTCTGTTATCTGGAACATGGGGTCGTGATAAGGATTGAATTTGCCGCCCCGGTACCAATTTCCTTTGGTATATGTGTTTCGGGTACTTGAGACCCTTCGGATCAAATCTGGGTCGTCAACAAGGACCTCGTTTGGGCCAACCCTGACAATAGGTCCATAGGTTCGATTGAGATTGACCAAGTGATCATGCTGTGTCCCGGTAATGGTGATGTAAGCTACCCATAGATACGAGAACTTGCCGAAGAAAGGACCCGGTATATGTCGAAGACGATACCAAGAGAGAACTGAAGATAGAAGAAACCAAGTAAAGAGAACAATGATGGTATATGGAAGCCATGTAAGGCCCACTTCGTAGAACGCGAGTCTCATCTTGGAGTATTATAAGCAAGCTCTGAACAGTAGCAAGAAACAGGACAGATCGGGAATATATAACAGAACCCCATCTCAACCCCATTTCACTTTTGATATCGGGCATATAAGATGGCTGTCTTGGCAATTGCAGCTGAAAAAGAAAAAGACATGATTGGTAAATTTACGAGGATTGTGTAACCCCAATCAAAGACATGCAGCATGATTACGCAGTTTTCCTTGATTAAAGGGCCTCAAACAAGTCACGGGATATGTTGGATGATATCAATGTCTTGGACAAAAGGGCATTTCCAGATGCAGTAATTGTTTGTCCTTGATAATTGGTGGATGATATTGAGGGTTGCTTAAAGTGCAAAGCCGTGAGTTAGGAGTACTGCAACTTGATTAACCAATCAGAATAGTTCGGATGGACCTTCAGATCTATCGCAAAGTAACGCACGTCATCAGAGGTTTCAACTACTCAATAACGATCACTTCCTTTTCAAGAAGGTTGCTTTACATAACCGAGTTGTTTCCATAATTTATGCAACGTTATCATCCTACAGCCGAAGCACATCATATCTTCACTTCGGGCTCAAGAACAACATCCGGCAAAGGCGGGGGCTGATACGACGTTGAGATAACAAAACCTATAAATTCATCATGTCCGACGGTCGCTATGACTCTCAAAGTGAGGATAAAGAGCCTCAAGTGTCCAATATGAGCGTCGCAAACTCCAATGTTGTCGTTGTGGGTGGAGGTATCGTCGGCGCCTCTATTGCTTGGCATCTCTCCTCCGAGACAAACGTCACCATCATCGCGGAAGACATCGGTGGGGTAGCTACTCCCAATTCATTCGCTTGGCTGAATGCTGCATCGTCGGATAAGAAGTTCTACTACGATTTTCGACTTAGGTCTCTTGAACACTGGAGGGAGATTGAGAAAGCTGTCGATAACTTACCCATTCATTGGGGAGGTACTACGAGCTGGGATAAATCTCCTGAAGAGCTTGAGGAGGAGCAGAAGAACCTTACTGATTGGGGATATGATGTTATCCGTGTCGATAAGACGGAGATATCAAAGCGAGAACCTCAGATCGAAGAGACGAAGCTTCCGGAATGGGGTCTTGGTTACGACGGAGAGGGAGCTCTTGAAGCCGAAACAGCTACGCAGCTCCTAATCGACCTTGCGAAGGAAAATGGCGCCAAAGTCCTCAAAACCAAAGTAAAAGGCTTCAAAACGACCGACAGCCATATTAGCAGCGTTATTCTCTCCTCCGGTGAAACTCTCCCCGCAGACCATGTCGTCGTAGCCGCAGGCCTAGGAAGCGTCTCCCTCCTCGCCTCACAAAACATCCCCCTCCCACTCAAAAGCACAGCCGGTCTTCTCGTCAACACAAAGCCCACCTCGAAAAATCTTATCAACGGTGTGATTAACGCTCCCGAACTACACATCCGCCAAACACTCGAAGGGGCCCTGCTTTTCGGTTCAAGCTACGCCGGAGGAGACTTGGGCGACGATCCAGAAAAGACAGCGCGTGAACTCTTCACCAAACTTCAACAGTCAGTCATCGGTGGAGATGAGCTTGAGTTCAGTCACTACACTATTGGCCATAGAGTGTTGCCAGAAGATGGATTGCCGATTCTTGGAGAGACGGGACTGGATGGACTTAGTGTTGCTGTGATGCATTCCGGAGTTACGAATGGAGCCCTTGTTGGGAAGCTGTTGAGCAGGCAGATTCTCACTGGGGAGACGGATCCTATACTGGATAACTTCCGACTTGATCGTTTTGCATAAATGCTCTCTCATATATCTTAGAGCCAAGTCATCCCGACTCAGACGAGAAGTGGATGTTATGGCAAGTTCTACGTTGTTGCAGGCTTCAGGGAATGTGTCCAAGATAGCACAGATGGTCGAGTCCTCGAGCATAAGCCTTCAAGTGCCCCTACGATGATGATACGTCAGAGAGAAGGATTCGATCTTGCTTATTTGTTGAATGAAAACTCTGGCTAGATTGATGAGTTCTTCGTTTATTTGTTCAGGTGTGTTGCGTGCGGGGCTCGGAACGTCGTGTCTTTCGTTGAGGAAAGCAGTCAAGGATTGAATGCGCTGAATGGCCTGGGAACTTCTACATGATAGAAATCGATTCAAGTTGATGCCGCAATATAGAGCCATGTCTTTGTAGAGAAGAGATCCAATCTGCTCTTCCATTCTCTGCAATCCAACATGAGATGGAGTGCATTTGGGCCTGGTAACTGCTGACGAGTCTCAACAATCAACGACTGAACTTCGGGTGGGAGGAGAATTGTCTGGGGATCCATGCGGAAAGGCTATTGGATGCAGTAGCTGGTGATGGATGCGTTAATATATTGATCAAGCCGAACTGTGAATAATTCGAAATGTTAGATGGGAGAAAAGATGGTGGAGCAGTGGAAAAGCTTCTTGTTTACAGGGCTGCACGAAGGGCCAGCATCATGACTTCCAACAATCAAGTCTGCTCCTTCTTGCCAAAACAGATCCATGCAAAGGAGGAAGCTACACCACTGCCAACCTTACCTTAGCTTCGTCTTGTGGCAAGAATGATTTGATAACCTTGACTCTTCATCATCATCATCAGAACCGCGAGAATTCTTCTTAATCACAACCTGGAATGATTGGTGGTATGCTCAACATGGCACTTCATGGTCGTGGGCTTCTGACAGTGAATTTCAGATTTCCCGATTATCATGAGATAGTTCCTTAACTCAGGCAGCGGTTGCAGAACCGGGAGCTTTGAGGCATTGGCATCAAAGGCGGTTAAGGCGCCGTAGGCCTGGGCTGAGAGGAAAGAGGTAGAATCAGGGTATCGCGTATAATTATTGTCAAATAGACTACTGTTGCTTTTCCTCTCCATTGTAATCCACAAATCCTGCTGACGGTCCATCTCGACTGATCATGTAGCCGAACCGATTTGGCTCCTCCAGCACCAGTGGCGGCATATCCTTATTACTCTCAATTCTAACAAACTGATCCTGTTCCCTCCCCCAAAGATCCTTCCCTTCTCTTACTGAAGCAGCGATCTTATCTTTGTCCCTATACTCTTCACGATTCATCCACCTGTGAGAAAAGCTCGCCATCTTGTTAAGAAATTGGTCTATGGTTGGGAAACAGCTGCTACAATGCCATCCAGCGTTACTTAGCACGCCCCTCTCTAGGAAGCGAAATGGACGGAAGCCTCCATCTCCATTACGAAGATTGGTGGGCTTGAGGGTTCGACGTCCTTGGTAGTAGGTGGCTTGGGGATGTTGCCACTCTGGACCGGTGTGGAGAAATTGGAATGAGTAGTAGTAGAATTTGGAAGTGAGTGTTAGGCGGCGGGGGAAGTTGCAGTATCGCAGAACGAGGAGGGTTTTTGGACGGGGGATTTCATCGACGTCGGCCACGATGAGAACGTCTCTTTTGTTTGGTGCTCTTGGTCCCTTGAGACTAAGCATGACCTGGTCGAAGGAGGCGTCTCGTTGCAAGTCTTCGTAGTCCCAGGCACGATGCGGGTCGAATGTTGATGGGAAGACCAACTCGTGATAGATTATCTTGTCGTGGTACCGACGGAATCTTTCCCAATTCTCTTTGAGGATAAACGGCTTTGTATTGCCTTGGAAGGTTTTGGCTGACTCGACGACAATGAAGTAGTCGACGTAGTCGTATAATGCATTGAGGCGTATTTCAAGAAAGTCTAGCTCGTCGTTTATCATGAGCATATCGTATACTTTGCGCTCGCCTGAGGCAGTCTTGGGCACAAAGGCTGAGTAGCCATGGATGGCGCAGACATCATGAGCAGCTCTAGAGGTATAGAGCTCCGAGGTCTTTCGGCCATGATCGGAAGTCGGGCTCAGAAGCTCCAAGGATTGTAGCGGTTCAGTACCTGCTGTATGAGTGCCGCGACGAAGAGGCCGGAAGGTCCACCAGATCAAGGAGCAAATACCAATAACCAGAATACCTCTAGATAAAGCTTTAGGTGCCATGATTCTTACCTCATGTGAATTATCGAGAGCAAAGTGTGCAGGACAAATTGAATCTGACATGCCCCTTTGTTACCGTTATCTAATCTGACTAAGGACTGTTGGTTGCACACGGAACTCGTCATGCTTACATGTGAAATCCTGCAACCAACAACATCTGATTACTGTGATACAAGAAGTACGTTCTGGGCTTGAGGGAGTTTTGATTGGTTGATGAAAGGTGAAACAAGGTAGGATGGTAATAACGCATGAGGGGACTTTTGTGCATCCTTTATGATGATCAACTAACTGCATAGCTACGGGATTCCTTTGACCAATGGATTGCTGGTGGTCTGATATCAATAAGGCGACCATTGACGAATCCTGCAGTAAGATTGTAGGCAAGGTAGTATAGATGATCGACCAGGCATATTCCGTCTTGGCCAGCGGGAGCTAAACAAGTGCCGATCCTGACCACAGAACGAATCGGGGCTTTTTCCAAGGCTAAGCAGTTAATGCAGTGGCAGAAGATTGGAGACAACTACCAAGATTAGGCTACCAGTGCGCTCCGTTAGAGGATACAGTCAGACGGTCAAGTGAGGCCCGTTTGCTTCGACACCCTTTGAAACGCTATGTGTAGAAGGGCAATCATACCGTCGTGGAGGACAGTCCAAGAACCCAAGGTGTTCTGACACAGGTACCGGTACGAGAGGTCCAATCGCCGATCGCCCCCAGCGCAGGACCTTTTGTTATGCACAACCCTGGAGCTAACCAGTGATAGCTCTTTCAACAGGGATCTCAGCCCTGTCGCCGTTCAGCTTGCCTGCGGCCCGTACGAGTGTAACTCTTTCGTAGGAATGCCGGAAGTCGGGTTTACCGAGTGCTGATCTTTTTGACCAGAGGATTTCTTGACTAGACTTTGCAATAAGGTTGAGAAGCTTAGATCAATTAATATAATGCTGTGGAATGATTTTAAGAGTCAAGCAAGTCTACTGACTTCAAAGATAGGTCTAAGCAAGAGTGTGCTAAAAGTCCCTGTAACATTTTGGAAATAATGCTATCTCACACAAGTCTAGCCAACGTTTGCAGTATATCAAGTTATGCATGATTTGTTTGAATCCTACCGTTCTATCAAGGTGGCTTAGGTCTTTTGGTACTTTACGAGAACCTTCAGCAAGACTGCAGCTTATCATGATATACAATGAGGGATTTTCGAGGTCTATGTGCTTCTTTCTCATCCCATCCTGCGGAAACTAGAGCGAAGTGAGGTAGCAGTCCTTTGAAAAATTTATTTTCATGAACATACGTAATTCTGCAAGGTTTACGCTCCTTATCTGACATGTGGGTGTCTTGAGCCCTGAGTGAAGCTATCGGAGTTCTAGACAGCCGTATGATATTGATACTGCTCAAGCTTATACGACAACGTTTAGCAAAGGGTATCATCCTCTTGGAAAGTACGAGTGAGATATTCCCATGGAAATATTGGTGTCTCTACTTGGACAGATATAAAACCGAGAGTCGTATGATGCTGCACTTCCATATGTGCGCAGAATCTGATGTGCATCTGCTCGCAACGCACTGAGGCTGACCAACACGAAGCAGCCCCCAGATTTGAACATCAGATGTTTCTCAATGACGTTGCGAGATGAATCCTTCCTTAAGGTCACAGTGAGGAATGTCCCCGTGCATGAGATGAGAACAAAGGATGAAAAATATACCCAAGTTGAGACCTGCGCTCGTCAGAAATGGTCTGCCACCATGTAATATCCAAGTGCAAATCATCGACATGATGAGTGAGAATTACTCTCCTAAATAGTTATAAAAGCTCCCAGTAATCTCAACTTTTACCAGAGATCACCTCGCAAGCTTCTCACCCCTTCAATTAACAATTCATCAAACACAACACCCTCAAAATGAAGACTGCATTCTTCAACATCGCCGCCCTGGCCTTCACCGCCATCTCCGGTGCTATCGCCAATCCCGCCCCTAACGGAATGGCAGTCGACATCTCCGAGCGCGACGGAGTTCTTGAAGTCCGTGAAGTTGTAAGTTCACCTCAACTAAAACAACGCAAGGCAGTGAGTTTCGTATTGACTTGTAAAGCCCCGCGTCGAGGCTGGCATTCAGTGCAGAGAGTGTGTTCATCTCGGCGGACGCTGCACCATTGGTGATGGAAGCTGCTATGCTTCTGAGCATGCTAGTTGTCGCTGGTGTGGAAATAACTGCAAGTCTAGATGTATTGGTGATGGACAGACTTGTGAGCAGTGGTGCCTTTAGGTCATTCCAGACAGATTCGTAAACTCTCGGTCTTACCAACCCAGTTGAATTTACGGGCGGTTGCTGAAGGGAAGAGAATGGAAAGGACACTCGTTTATGGTTAACAGAGATCAGGTAACAGGCTAGCTAGCTTAGTACACTCGCTTTATTGAAGCTATTGTCTCCCATCTTGTCCAAATGGCCATTTCTGAGCTTGGTCTTTGACCTTTGATGTCTTTCACGGATGGGGTAAAGGTAAATGAACTCGCCAAGATTGAAATTGCCACTATGTGATGTGATAAGCCTAACACCAGCTTTGAGCGCTCGGCGGAACAACTTTTCGACTTCCTGCTGTGGCATATGATATCCATCAAACGAAAGGCCAACATTGACACAACCGTTCCCAAAAGGACCTCTTTGGGCTAGGTGTTCGACGTACTTGATGAATGGTTCGGAAATGGACATGGCACTAGGGACGCATGGCTTGTCATCCCATTTCTTGAGGTTTAAGAATGTCTCTCCGTATGCGAATACTCCTCTGATACCAGAGTCGGAAAATTCATATATAGCAGACTCAGCTACTTTATGTTAGTCTTGATCGAGTATTCAAGGGGCTCGTAGACATGCCGCATTCGGGAGATGTGCAGCCGTGGCAATGGTCGAGGACGAATGTTGTTCCGGCGTCGAGGGCTTCGAGGCACCCTGCTAATTGGCCCCAGTAGATGTCTCTAGGGTGTAGTTGAAAGATTGTAAAAGGTCTAAAAAGTCAGCTATCTCCTCCAACTATTCGATGCATACTAACCGTCTGAAAAGTATTCCAACCAACAGTGATCCGTGCCATAACCCTTGAGCTGTGTTTGCCAAAGGTGATGATGTGTATTGATGAAACCCGGGCTAGTGATCTTGTTGGAACAGTCGACAACGTCAGCATGAGGTGAAGATTTGATGGATTTGCCGATTTCCTTGATAATGCCGTCTACTATCAAGATATTGGTGTTCTCAACGACTTGAACAGAATCTTGCTCGCCATGCTGTATGACTGAGCCATTCTGTAAAAGAATAGTCGTACTCTTTGCAGTCTGCGTCGACTGTCTTTTGTTATTTCTTGACGGTTGTAAATGCTTCCAGAGCTGTAAAAGAAGTGACTGAGACATGTTGATTGTATGATTGAGCCTACAGAATAGATAATTTCTTTCCACCTTTTCTCCCCTTTCTTTATATATTCAACACAATCAGTTAATTACACACTCCTCATTTTCGCTAAGGATCAAGCTGTGGGTGTAAAGTGATTGGCAAACCGAACATTTCAAGAACTGCTTATCGCCGAACTGGATCTAGGGTTGCATTAGCCTTGGCAAATCGTCGGAGAACCATGTGGGAGGAGTATTACGAGGTGATCTGTCAGCGGATACATTCAGCCAAGACAGTAAATATCGGGGCATCGGCGCGTTCTACTTGGCGAAAGGCCGAAAATAGACACGAGTGCCGATGGGTATTTGTATGAGCTGGGGCTGTTTTATCGGGACTTGTTGTCAGCGAGTGCCAACTTCTCTCCACTTTGCTTCCCCAGATTTCATGTCTATCGAAAAGGATTCTAATGAACTATGGATCTGGCATGTTGTTGCTCGGCTTTGGCGTGTGTCGTGTGCTCATTTCGGAGGCTTTTGACGTAATATTTACGTGGACTGACTGCATTTCTCGGTGGAATACGTTCCGTATCCTGGCTTGGCAGTGAAGAATAAGAGCTTTGTAATTATGACTGAGGTTCTGTTGGTTCGGGAAGTGGTCCAAGTGGGGGTTCAAGAGTTCAGTATCGAGGAAGGTCTAAGGAGAAATGTGTATAAAGAGGACGTTCTAGGCGTCGAGAAATGTGCTGTCCAGTTTAATATGCTATATAGTTATAGAAATATTCTACTATAAAGGTTCTTACTATTCTTTATGGTCACCATTGAATTATCGCGATCATGATCTTTGGAGAGGCTTGAATTGCTTCATCTCCACTGTCCTGTGGATCCACTTCCATAGCTCCGGACTGCAATTGGCCTAGACGACAACAAAGATCTGATAGTCACTGAAATGTGCCCAACATCTAGGGTATAGAGAATTCACCGATCTCGATAAACCTCCTGAGAAGTTGATATATAAAAGGCAATGTTTTTGATAGATCTCAGCTCGATAACTTTATTTGGTTGAGTTTCTTCCCGTTGCATCATCCCAAGCAATGTTACCTCCGACTGCATAACACTGACAGTCATTCCATTCTAAGATTATGAATGCATACTTCTTCACTACCTACCTAGGTACCTAAGGTAGCTATGATTGCGTTGTTGTTTCACGTTGCACGAGATATAAGTGGGGTTCTACCTGCCACTGCTATAGAGAATGCTACTATACCTGCTTTAGGCAGCGACCTCTCTCTTGACCTCTGCTCTAACTTCTTTGCCTTTTCATCATCATACTACGACGTCTCATCTCCATCATCAGCAACACCGCTCGCAATGGATCATCTACCCAACGAGATTCTGAGCCATATTTTCAGCCATCTTCTCACCGACAGACAAAAACACCGTCTCCACCAGGACTGGATCGTTCATATCTTGCCCGTTCGCCTCGTCTGCCACCGATGGAATGATCTGGCGACCAAGCATCTCTTCCGAACGATCACGCTTTAGCAAAGCAAGAAGACGGTTGAAGATGATTTTGAATCCTGGCGCCAGCTTCTAAAAAGTGATTCCATCAAAGCTGCTGTGCGAGGCGTCGCCATCGAAACCGCAGCATGGAGTTATTACGACCAAGACGGTTGTGATATTCAATGGTGGCCGCATTCTTGGATTGACTATGGCTCCTGGCCTGCCTTCGCAATCGCCATCCATCGCATCTGCGACATGCCAAACCTCGACTCTCTCACCGTGCGCTTCTCGATGCTTTGCGCCAGTGAAGATAACGACGGAGCCGATTATGAGCCAACAACTACACGCGAAAGGACTCTCGATATAATTTCAAAAGCACTGAACGTCCGTGAGTCCCGCCCAAAGACAAGCATCATTCGCGAGTTGATACTGTCCGGCCTTGAGGATACGCCGTTACCCAAAGATCTCACCGATAATTTGTTACGAAACATTGAGAGACTACACATTGCCTTCGCTTACGGTGATGATCAACGAGAGAAGCCTGAGTTCGCACCATATCTTTCAGACACACTTCTGCCTTCGGTTGCTGAACGCCTGATTGAACTGACGCTTGCTGGCTACTGCTGGGGTTCTATCCCAGTTGAGTTTAATGGCAAGGGTCTATCATTCCCATGCTTGAAGAGCTTGACGCTGGATGATTATATTATTCTTCGACAAGAGCAGTTTGACTGGGTACTTGAACAGCGTTCTCTTATTGACTTGAAGCTTTACAACTGCAAGATTGCAACGCACTGTCTTGTGGAGCAGCTTGCATTTGAATACTGGGGCGTCAACCTAAATGGATGGAAGAAACTAGCAGACACTCCCACAGACATGGACCAGCCAAACTATAGTTCCATGACCAACACGCCACATTTGGGATCGCTCCAACCCGGCTGGTACACGAATGACCTACGATGGTCAAACATGTTCGATTGCGTCCGCAAGAATCTACCGATGTTACGGAACTTCACTTTCAAAAGTGCCGGCTGGGGAAATTACTTTGAAGACTTTCCAGAGAGTCCTAACAAGGACGAGCTGTCTGGAAGGTATCACATATTTTGCGACGGATATTGGGGTGCGCTATGGTACAAGCCCGTCAACGAGCGTCCGTCGTGGATAGAAATTGGCTATTTTGAGGACGACAACATGCCAGGAAGCCCAGTGGGTTTGTACACGCGCACTGAGCCAGCTGATCGCCAGGCATTGGAGAGGCTAATCGAAGAGACACGGAATCGACAAGAGGGGAAATAGTGCGCTCTTGCGTGGGAGGGGGGAATCAATCATAGCACTATGTTGAAGACGTTGGAGGAATTGTGATTCATTTCCATGTACGGAGTAGACTATGGTATCTATGATAAACAATGATCGCCTCTCTTAGCTGCTCTCAACTTTCAAACAAACGGACCAAGAAACACGGACCAAAACTTAAGGATGCACAAGTGAAACCAAACGGGGAAAAGCCTCCAGCCAGGGTGGCCCTAGTTCCCAATTATTGAGATCACATGCAATGGCCTCAAACTCGGGGCTGACACAAACTTGACCACCTTCAACAGCCATCAAGGGACATCCTGGCGGCCATTTCAGTTGAAGAGATTCGAGGTATATCTTGACGGAATGCCTTGACTTGATACGTGGATTCGTACACAAAAAGTCTCGCAGATCGGGCCAAGGGATGTAATCGATGCTCACAGGATGAGGATAGGTATTCTGAACCTCGGTAGGAAGCAGCCACGGCGGTACATCCTTGAGAGTCATAGGATCTGGATGTAAGCGCCACTGCACGAAGGATTAGTATGCAGGAGACAATAAGGTAAAGATGAACTTACTCTCATAAGACGATAGGCAAAGAAATAGACCCCAAACAAAGTCTCCACACTAGCCATCTCAAAACCCTTGAGGAACGACGTGAGAAAACATGTGACTGCATTATCCCCGTAAGAGTGAAGCGTCATGTTGGGCAGCTCAGGGTTCCTCGGCAGGGACCTAGCGTGAAGCGGATCCTTGGGAAAAGCAGCATGGGTCTCGTAAAGTATCGCGAAACTTCGATACTCGAGACAATCGCTCTGCGAGTGATGCTGCACTCCACATCGACAATCGACATGCGACGGCGTGGGGAATAAACTCGACACTACCTCCGGAACCTCGGCAGGCGGGATATCGTGGTGGTCTGCCGCACATGGAGCACCCGCCGCTCGTCGCCCTGCGGGGAAGTCCGGGGTCTCAACGCTCGTGTCCATCTCGTAAGCCTCGCCAGGGGGTTTCTGCGAAGATCTCTGTTGCAAAGCCACCAGATCAGCGCTCAACTGCGGAAGCGTCCGGAGTTGAGCAGACACGGTGTCGAGGTTCTTTCGGATCTGTGCTATGTCTGCTTCCATTCTCTCCATGCGTTGTTTGTGCTCTTGCCGGTTCTCTCTGTGCTTGACGCGATCTGCCAGTCGCTTCTGGCTCATTTGAGCCTCTGTGCGCACTCGTCGCTTGGACGAGCCGCTAGGTGGAGACGCGGACATGAGAGGTGAGTTGAGGTGGCTGAAATAGGGAGGTGGTATATAGTCTGCCGTCAATATCAAAAGGGATATCCACTGTTTTGAACGAGGGTTTTTGACGATGGTTGAGTGAGAAAACTCAACGGTGAAGAAGAGAAAAAAAAGGGGGACGCGTCCGACGTCGACCAGTTAAATAGACTTGAAACCCGGTTACGATAACCCCCGTGTCTATTACTTGGCACTGAACTTCAAAGTGTCAGGATTAACACTAAGCTAGGAGGCAATATCTCAGGTGTGCATACATACGGATACGTGTAGAGGTAAAAAAGGGAAACAGTAGCAAAAGCGAGCGTTGAATTTCTTTCCTTTGGGTGTGCGAGTTTGGCTGCGACGGGAGGCGAAGCGCGGGGTAAAACGCCGAGATGAGCACCGGATTATTCCCTGTTAGTTCTAGTGGCGCAGGGGTTTGCTAGGTCTGTTGGGGAGGAATTGTTGGTGGGTTGAGGATGTGATTGGTTGGAGGTTTATCAGGAACTTGACTTTGACAGTTGACGGGTGATTTAAGCATAGATTGAGTGGTGCCTAGGTAAGATTATGTACGTTTTGTCGGTTTAGGGAATTTAACCGGTTTGAAGGGAGTTTCAGTTGGATGTAATGAGATGAGGGGCTAACCCAACAAAGTAGGCCAGTGATGATCTTGCATACCCTGGAGCTGTATGAAAATACGAGACAATTCTTGCTGCATTGAAGAACAAGGCATGTGCTGAAGATCTATAATGGGTTGGTTTATCCAGTTCTTAGTCACGATAAACAATTTCATGAAAACATCGGACGGTTCGAGTTTTCTGTTCTAACTTCAGTGCTGCAGACTTTGAACTGGTAAGATATAAGAAGAGTAACCAAGCAAGCGTAATATCTTCAAAATCGGGAAGACTACACTAAGTTTTGAACTAGTCAGATAGTTTGAGACTATATCAAGTTGTGAACTCAGTCCCTCAGCCCTTATTCGCCAGTGGAGGCTGACTCTGCCTTCTGCCCATAAACAACAATACTACCCAAAGATTAGTAAGATCTCAGCCCATTTCAACGTCACTTACATAGGAAGATAAGCATGAATCTTAGGATCCCCCAGCTGTTTCCGCACCTCGGCACAAAAACCCAGAGTCTCCTCCTTAGTCCACTTCATTCCCCTCGTAAACAGCGCTAACGTCAATCCTTCAAGCCCACCATCAAGATTAGCAAAACTCCAAGCACCGATCTCCTTGTAGTAAGGATCTTTAGCCCATGCGTTGAGAGGCCATTTAAAGTGACGCTCAACAATGTTGACGAAGCCTGCTTTTTGCATCATGGTTTTGTAGTGACGCGGTGCTTCGACTGAGCGGCCGAGGATTGCACTGGCTTCACAGAAGTAGTGGCCTAGTTTGGCGAGTTCGAGGTCGGGATGGAGGGTGCCGTCGTCTGATTTGTAGGGGAGGACTATGTCTTGCATTTCGAACCATCCACCCGGCTCAAGGGCGCTGGGATATGTGAGTTACTGGCTTTGAGTTTGGATGGAGACTGACTTGTAGGCTTTGGAGATGAAGGCGTCATAATCTTCGAAACTACCCGCCATGACGCGACTAAAGACAAATTCGAATGGTTTTGCCCAAGTCCATTCTTTTTCGACATCGTCGATTTCGAATGTGCAGTTGACGGGCACCCTTCAAGAGTCAGTTATTGTTGCGTCTGACTTGCTGGTTACTTACATGGTAGGCTGAGTTGGGCTCAGATCAACGCCAATCACCTGCTGGGGTAAGATATCTATGCGGCTTTGCTATTTGATACGACTTACTTCTGACTGAGGAAAAGCATCGGCTTCGGTTCCATTAGCGAATACAGAACAAGAATGGTAATTCTGACTGACCATATTCGATAGCCCAGCATCCTGTGCCGGTGCCTACGTCAAGGACTCTTTTGGCAGCTTCGTTGCCCTTGGGACATAGTGCCAGACTTCCACGCAGAGTTAGTAGCCAGACATTGTGCTGAATCTCTGTAAAAATATCAGATAACTGTAAAGACCTGTTTATCATCAGACTTACCCAGACGCTCATTCTCGCTTTGATCATTAGGGTACGCGTATTCTACCACTTGTCAGTCAAGATCACGCCACTTGCCATTTTTCAGCTTGCTTCCAGCACTCATTGAGTGATATGTCCGGCCATTCTCAATTTGATGTTGAAGAATGCTTGATCGCAGCGAAGCCAGAGAATCGGTAAACGGCTGGTGGTATGAGTTCCAACTTCTTCAAAGAAACACCTGATGACCCCTCAACTTACCTGTGAAAGAGTAGAGTCCGCATGAGAGAAAGTATCTGGATCCTAAAGGACAGTCAGTATGAGCCCTAATACATTGCGGCAGAGTGATCAACAATTAAATCGCCTTCTTGAGGCCCAAGCCGTTGTTCGGAAGCCATCTCAATAGTTGGAGAGTTACGATTTGAACCCCTCTCGTTTGAGAGAATTATGATTTTATTCCATGTTATTTTCCGCGGGACGCGTTGTCAACAGGGATTCTCCTTTGTCATACTCTATCCTCTCGAATCGTTGCCTCGCAACCCCTGTATTGTCACAAGTGACAGGACCAACATGCATACCCGAGCATCCCGCGTGGTAAGTTCCTCGACAAAGAAACATTCTGTTATGTGAAACTCGGGCCGACGGCCGACATATTCCAGAACACTTGATAGCCGTCTGTTCAACCGGAACTCCAAGTTGTATATAAATAGCCAGAAATAGTTTGTAGCTCGTAGGCTCTAAAAGTAACAGTCTGGGATATCCATAAAACCAACCCCTTTGTGAGTGATCAGTCGCCCAGCATGTTAAATAAGGCCATGGTGCAAGAAAGCTGGTATAATCAACAAATTTGCCTCTTCAACAGAGTTTGCCAAGCCACTTTCCATCACCAGAGTAGCAATTCTCCTCAAGCAGGCGGTCTCATAGACTCCTTCACTTGCGGTTTTAGACAACATCTTGGTCGGCCCCAGAACCTCCTTCACTTGAGAAGCTATAGCAAGCATGAATATCGAAAAGATCTCCTGCGCCCACATCACTGGCAAGTTTGTCCTATAATTACCACGAACAACAAGCTCAACTATATTTTCTGGAGTATCCAATTCGGCGGAGGAAGGATTCTTTTCTTGCCTGCCGAGGCTTGTTAACATACAATCAGGTGAGCGAAAAATACGAGTGGCATACTTTGATAATGAAGATAAGAACATTCCAAGGCAGAGGGAATGTCCCACGAGGTCTCCAGCCATATCGGTAGGTATTATTGGGATACTCATCTCGCCTTTTCAAGATGCTGAGTTCAGCCTGTACAGCAGGATGTATGAGCCATTTCTTAAATTGGCTAATCTTTTCCTCAGCTGATGTAGCTGTGCTATGACCTATGACACGCCACGGGATATGCGAAGATCTGTTCTGCCATACATCTGGATTTGGAGATAGCATGGAAAATAGGCATATTGACAGAACAGCCTCAAGATACTCAGCATCCGCTAGTATCCAATGCGGTGGCGTGTCAGGACTGATTAAATCTCGTCTAGTTTTGGCGCGGCTTGTGAGATGGAATTGAAGCTGTTCTGTCAATACATCTGTTAAGCTATCGGGCGAAAACCGGCCAGACACAACGTTAAAACTCCATGTCAGGCTGATTGGAATAATTCCACCGGAGACATCGTGATCAATATTTTCTCCACACTGGCCAGGTAAAATATTCAGATTCTTCCACGTTACTGTTCCGGGCTCGCTGAAGTCCATTACCTTTTCGATAAGACCCCGCAGATTGTTTGAGACAGTGGATATCTCTTTTTGTACCATAGCTACAGAGAACTTTGCTTTCATCATGTTGAATGCTCCAAGTACTTGGTGGTTTGATGGGAGATTAGTATTCAAGTGTCCGAGTGATTCGATGTGCAGCGTTGTTTCCAAGTGATTGCATATCGGTATATAAGGTCTTAGTAAGAGGCCCGATGAGATATTCGGGGAAGTAGCATCGATCGCGGAGGATATAAGCTCCCATACACGTCCAGATGTTTGCCTATCTGGAGTGTAGTCGTGACCCTTGTCATTACCCACCAGAAAGAGAGTTAACCAAGCGAGCTCATGACCTTCGGAAGTTGATGGGGATGATATGATGTTAGGTTCGCCAGCGAGACCTCGCCTTACCCAAGCTCGAATTCCAGTAATGACGAGTGTGACGCCTAGTTGAACAACAGTGGCAGACCAATGCAGAGCCCGAAAGCCAACGAACTGTACGATGTATCCTGTGACTGCCAACAGAGATGAGTACTACGTCAAAAGTCTAAGAATGTTATGTAAGGTAAAAAAGGAACAGATTTGATGGCTAGACTTACACGTAACCCTTGGTATTATGGCCGATCCGAGAGATCTTGATACTGCCGTTGGAGCTGAAGATCGCACAGGATGGAAAGTGTTGTTCTCCAACAGTTCGACCACGCTGGTAGCAGAATATCTTGACATCCTTTTCCAAATTATCGTTTGAAACCTTAAACTCGAACTCTTCAGTTACGCCTTCGATAACACGTCCGCACATCATTATACCCACTATCAAGCATATACTCCCAACCGAGAAACATGGATATCCATATCCTTGAATAGTACTCTCACCTTTCTCCCATTCCCACAAGAATGTGGCAAGGGCTGGGAACACAAGGGCAAATAGCTGGAGTAAAACACCCAGCGCTGTCCATATCCACAGTTCATAAGATGGTGTTGTGGCCTTGGGGACATTGAGAGCCAGATTTGACGCGGCGTTGGAAAGGACTTCTAATTCCTCAGGGGTTAAATGACAGCCCTGGCCAGATACGCTGAGTAAATCATGGTTGACTGCCGTTTGGATGTCGTATACATTTCCGTACTTTGTGGCAATGAGTGTTTTGAGTTCCTCAGAGTCTCCAATTAATCGAACGATTTGTTGACCATTCCACATTTCACATACGTTCTCAGAAGTGGATGATAGAAGCTCCTGCTCGGCAACTGATTGACTCTCTCGTGCTCTTGGATCATATCAGCTCTTGTATCCAGGTGTTGGCTATGATTGTATACCTCCCGATCAGCGCTCTCAGCCTCTTATCTCCCCCAACTCGAATGGCACTAACAACAATCGTGATAACACCGAGGGGTCCCATAGCAAGCAAGATATTATCAGCCCATCCCATGCTCATGCTAAGGAATTGTTTCGTCACCTGCTCACCAAAAAGAGTGAGAAGCGGCGCGAGGTCGCTGAAAAGATTGTTGGAAAAATCATCGCCTTCGAACTCGGACATTTTGATATGGCTAGTGAAAGAGGGAAAGAATATTTTACCCTGCTTGTTCAGGATTCGGTGGGTACTTGGGTTATATCATCGAAATCAGGCTGTCGTGCTTACAGGGTTTATGAGAGGGGAATATGCGGCTGAGGCTACTGCATGCAGGAATATGGAACATCCGACCAATACTATGAATACTCATCAAGGTCTTCAAAATTTAACTATTAAGAGTCAATCCTAATGATAGCAGAAAGAGTAGCAATCTCGCAATATATTTACCACGAAAACTTCTGTCCAGTTGCCTCCTCAGAGAAATCCCACAGTTTCTCAGCCTCACTGCTCGAAACAGCCAGCGGTTTAGCACCAGTACTAGCCTGACAATCAGTTAAGTACGATCCATAGTTCTCACTGCCTTCGTGAGTCTCTCCAACACCATTCGCAAGCTTCGAGTCCAATGCAGCAACAAGACTGGTCGAAGCCCCAGCGCCCAACGACTTGTGAGTATAAAATCCCATCGATCCCAACTTCTTAGCAGCTTCCAGCGTCTCCTTGGGGAAGTTTCTTCCCAGCTCAGTCGTCATGATGACACCAGGATGAGCAGCAAGAGTGAGAATACCGTGCTTGTCAAAGAGACGCTTGTTAGCTTCGATGCCGAAGAGGACGTTGGCGACTTTGCTGCGATTGTATCCATCTAGTGGGACATAAGCAGTTTCTTCACTGTTTTCATATCCCCACAGTTTAAAGGACTCGTAGTTTGGCTGCTCCTTTTGAGGAAGGTCTTTGTTCTTCTTATCAAAGTTCATATCGCTCCAGCGCATGTTCGATACCATAGGCGAGGCGGACGTAACATTGACAACACGAACGGAACCCTTTGGTTTTCCCTCGGATGCTTTGATAAGCTTGGGTATTATCAGGCAGCTGAGAAGCCAGTGACCGATGTGGTTGGTTGCTAGATGCATTTCGATATCGTCTTTAGAAAGAGTTCGCTCTTGGACGGCCATAATGCCAGCACTGTTGATGATTAAATCAATAGCAGGTATATCAGACCAGGAAAGAACTTCTTTGGCTGCGCTGCGGACGGATTCTTGACTGGAGAGGTCGACGTCCAAGAACCGGTAGTCTACATCTGGGAACTCTGCTTTGAGTTCATCGATGCTTTCCTTTGCCTTCGAGGGGTTGCGGCCAGCAAGGATGATATGAGCTGGGGACTGAGTGGACTAGACTTTTATCAGACTTGGAGGATGTGAAGTTCGAATGGGCTACTCACAAAAGCATGGGCGGTCGCAAAGCCAATACCACCACGGTTTACTCCAGTGATGAGGACAGTCTTGCCACGGATACCATCAGCAAAAGCTTTGGCAACTTCGACAGCTTCGGTGTTGGCATTGAATTCTGAGTGTGTTGTGGAAGCCATAATGATGGTTGATGAAGGTTCTTGGGACGTTGAAGGGATAAAATCTAAATATTATGATTGTGAATGTGTTCCTGGAAGTCTGTTGTGTAATTCTCTCTGGACGATGGAAAACATCCTATTTATGCTCAAATAAAACTCGGTTAGGACCCTGGATATTCGCAATCCTCTCAAGCCTCGCTCTCAGAATTGACCAATACAAGACTTACTACCCGGTTGGGAAACCATGTCAAGATGTAAGCTGGAGATCCTCGCGCCACTATACTCTGACCTGAGCCAATGGGAGACTTGCTACCATATTTGGTTAGAGGGTTATCGGCAAGATACGTAAACCTCATTGGTTGATTGTCTTTGCCTTAAGGAAACTTGAACGGAGTTAACGGGTTTCTTTCATTTGAGCATTAACTCCATCTTCTTTAAATTGATAACTCGTCTATCAAGCGGACTTCATTCCCATAACTTCCGACTTGGCTCGTCATGGATAGCATCCATCCATGGAAATCTTGTCAAACAATCCTTAGCTTGGTCCCAAGTCATAATGCCAAGTATGGGAGCTTTTTCTCGGAGCATCTCAACCATCCACTCGCGACCATCTTGGGCAGATACCGAGATTCCTCCCAAGATGAGAATCCAGAACGTGAACTCATCTTCGTGATCATCCAACATAGATTCAATGACTTCCTTCACAAGAGCTGTGATAAGTCCCGGTCTAGCCATGCGATCCTGCTTATTATGAAAGTAGATCGAGATCATAAATAGGGATAGTCCAATATGGTAAGCAGACTGAATATCCCGCTCAGATCTGGATTCTGTTATAGTCCGGAATTGGAACAGACGATAACAGATGGATACCAAGACTTCTTGAAATTCAAGGAGATTAAGAGGCTTCTCGTCCATGTGCTTGTTGAATAGTCTGCACAATTCCATGGTGTCGAATAATGTTTCTTGGAGGGCTGAGTCAAGTCGGATATAGCGGAGGGAGTATGTATCTGAGCCGCGCTCCCAAGTGAACCTGCGGAATGCCAAGATATTTTGTATGTGATCCATATGATCTCGGTGAAACAGTGGATGTCCACCTTGTTGTAAGGCGAAGAGAATATCAGTCCTTCAAACATCAGCAACTCGCCATCCAAAATCCCCCCAAGATCTACTCACCGGCAAATTTTGACCGCTACAATTCCATCTTCAATATTTTCCAGCCCACCACGGAGGTCCACTATCTTCTTCAAACCCGCCATATGAGTCTCGGCAGCCGCGTAATGTTCCGCTGCTTGCTCTTGATTGATAAGCGCCATGATGATCGACATGGTATGGTCTGACAAAGCTTCTTTGCTATTCAATCTCGCCTTGAGCTGATCAAGAGTCTGAGAAATACAAGAGAGCGAGTTGGTGCAATTGTAGCCTATGCCGAGATATATCTCGTTTGACGCCTGGATGAGCGCCAGAGAACAGTCGTAGGCTTCAGATTATTAGCAGGAGGCAACATTTGTAGAGGCGTATAACTTGCATCCTTTATCGTGAAACATAATCTCGAGCCATTTGACCTTATCCTTCTCGAGCGAAAAGCCTAGCTGAAACGGATAGACGAGTCCGATTGTCACATTAAAAACTAACATCATCAGCTCAACGAACCATTCTCGATAGGCACCCGCTCACAGTCATCTATCGCTTTACCTGCAACTTTTGTCACTGGTACAGGAAACGGAAAACTGAAGAACTGTGTGGCGAGTGGCCTAGGTATTCTTTCCATTGGTCGGTACTGAACAACTTGATTCGTTCGCGATGGTCGATGGAATGTTTTTCCTGCATTTTTACCCTTCATTACATGCTGTCGCATGAGTCTTTTTGAGGTTTTGTCGGCGTTTAAGCCATTCACGAAGAAGAAGTTCTGCTCCATCTGGGCAGTTAGTGGTTGAAAGAGTGAGATTTTGATCATGTGAACGTAAGCAAGCTCTGCATTAACATTGGCGGGCCGCGTGTCCGTGTGCCTATTCAATACACCATGGGTCAGAAGAAGCTGGAATTCCTGTATTATCAGCATATATTAGTCAGCGCCTCGAAGCATTAGATGAAGAAACGTCACAGTTGATCATTCATGGACCAAGTTTCTGCTCATAATTCGTCTTCTCATTTTATCTACTCTACACATAAACTCGCTCATCATCTCTCATAATACAGACTTTTACAAGTTATACATCCTAAACGGAAACAGATCCACAAGGGCCACCAGCATGGCTATGTCCGCTAGATCGCTTCAGAACAGAAGCAACCTCGGCATCCCATCGTCGAGTGTTGTGAGTAACCTTGGGCAGGCTCTTCCAGGTCTTAGCATAACGAGCAACAGAGTTAGCAATAGCCTGGGTGTTGACGAGGAAAGCCTCCTTGTTGAGGTTGTTGATATCGTCGCCGATCTTGTGGTAGTTGATATCGTAAGCGACACCAGCCTCACCGCCGAACTTCTTGGCTTCCTCCTCGGTCTTGAGCTGCTCGGCGCCGGTGAAGAGACCGCCGGAGGGAATGCCGTTCTCGATGAAGGCGGCGTAGTCGGAGCGGCCGCTGAACTCAGAGGGGACGTAGCCGAGACGCTTGGTCTTGAAGAAGCGCTCAAAGTCCTTCTCGATAGCGTCTGAGCCAGCGGGGCCGGTGAGGTTGAAGGCGCTTCCATCACCGTCGTAGATGCCGTAAACGTAGTTGGGGCTGGCAATCTGAAAAATCGTAAGTATTTGATTTTGCCAAAAGAGTGTTTGGGTATCTTACCATATCAAAGTTGAGGTAGGCTCGGATCTTGGCGACCTCAGCGTCAGAACCGTTGATGCTCTTCATGTAAGCATATGAACCGAGAAGGCCGAACTCCTCAGCACTCCAGAAACCGAAGCGGACGGCGTTCTTGACGCGGTACTTGGTAAGAGCCTGGGCAACCTTGAGGATACCAATGATACCAGAGCCATCATCGCTAGAGTCTGTTAGTATTAAATAATTTCAAAGTCATGTTGGGAACTTACTTGATACCGGGACCGGCTGCAACGGAGTCGGAGTGACCTCCAACAACGAGAACGTTGTCATGGTCACCCTCCTTGGTCTCAGCAATGACGTTGAAGGTAACACGGTTCTCAACGGTAGCATCAACCTTGAGGTCAACAGTGACCTCACCAGCCTTGGTCTTGGCAAGGATAGCCTGACCATCCTCCTGGCTAATACCAACAATGGGAGCAAACTCGCCAAAGGGCTCACCAAGGGTACCAGCCAACTCGCCAGGAACGTTGTTGTAGACAATGACAGCAGCAGCTCCAGCAGTCTTACCGTTGGCAGACTTCTGAGAGAAAGGGCACTCTCCTCGAAGAACAAGAACAACGTTGCCCTCAGACTCAGCGGGGAAATCACCAGCCTCACAACCAAGGTTCTCAGCAACGACGAGAGGACCAGTAGCCTCACCAGCAGGAGTGTAAGTCATGATGGCAGCAGTGATATCATCGCCGTCAACCTTGAGGGAGGCAGTACCGGCAGAGTACAGCTCAGTGAAGGGCTGCTTCTTGACATTGTAGTAGCCAGTTGCCTTGAGGGTCTTGTAGAGATAGTCGACAGTGGCGTTGTGACCAGCTCCACCAAAGACACGGGTGTTGCCGTTGGCAGTGGCGATGTCCTGGAGCTTCTGGGCACCGGCCATGAGGTCCTTGATGTTGATGTCCTTCTGGAGCTTGAGCTCGTTGACGAGGGGCTTCTTGGTGGCGCTGGCCGCCAAAGCGAAGAGGGGGAGGGAGAGAGTGGTGAATCTCATCTTGGGCTGGACTGGACTGGACTGTAAGGAGAGGGATGAGGAGTGAGGAAGGATTGTTGAGGGTGGAAATAGTTGATATTTATATGTGTTGATCGTACGAAATTAAGTTTATTGTAATCTACTCGTCACAAACTCATACTCTTTCGTGATAGTACAGGTATCTGCACGGCACTTCTGCATAGCACGAAATGTCCCACGAACCAATGGCTCTCTCAGTCCGACCACGGCCGCGGATCCAAATCAGGCAGTTCCAGGGATGTTCGGGCGATCGAATCTTGGCGTTGTCTTTGCTTCCCCGCAGGAACTGCCTGTTCCAGGAACTAGCGCCGACTCAGATCCCACGTCGTCTGGAACTTTTGGAGTATTCGCCAATTCGACCTATGTTGATAACGGCAGGTCGCAGGGATTGTCAACCACTTGGCCAAGCACAAAAGATAGGCCCAATGGTCACGAGAGATAGCGTATGACTAGCGGTATGATAAAGTTGGCGCTGGGCATTAAGCATCTTTCTACGCTTATTCGTCGTATCGACAGGGATGCGAGATAGAAGATAGTTTATCAGCCACCGCAAATGACATGATGATCTTTTCTGGGCGAAATGTCTCCATTCAAGCGTTCCCCTCTTTCTAACTTCGGCGGACTTTTGTAATCAAGCTTGGAAAAGCCTGTTTGGATACTCTCGGACTCACCGGTTCTTTGCCATCAACATGGGTCAGCAAGATAAGAAACCTTGTCGTCAATTGAGTTGTGCCACAGACTAGTTTATTTCCGAGTTAGTAGTGATTATCCGAGTGTGGCTGGTTACATGACGATCTGCACTGTTATGAGAAGACGATTCTTTCACGATGCAGTGTTGCAGTGCATTGAGAGATGTATTCACGCATTTTAAGGAATGATCTACCGGTTCGTTGAAGCAAGATGTAGTGTAACCTAGCCTAGTGAGGCGAATTGACTTTGTGGATGCAAACTTACGGGAATGTGCACTAGACGGGACATGATCTGGCTGTACCCTGTAGTTCAACGCGTATCAGAGCAGTCAGGAGCATCGTTGTCAATGGTTCACCGGCATAGCGGGCAAAGTATCCGTAGGCATGGTTTCATTGCAGAACCGTAGTACTATGATCTACCTGTCATCCAGTCTTTAGGCGAACCACGATTTGGTGGACACTCGTAGACCTCGAGTTTCATTTTCAAAGGCTTGGCAACCAATATAAAAATACGCAGCACTACCTTGTATTTTCTTTAGCTACGACTTTCGCTTCTAAAGCGCATATACGTTGAATGTTTTGTAAGGTAGTGCTCATGATACACCTTCAGACCTGGCTTGTCTGGCATGATCACTTCCAAACTCCAAAGCCAAATTCAGTAATACACACTTCAGTTCCAAGATTTAGCTAATTATTGTCATCATTCCGTTTAGTCTTCCAGACTGTATTCCTCTTCTCGCCAATTTCTGATGTTCTTCCCTCCTTTCTCAACCAGATGTTTTACTACTCGTCTAACTTTAACTTCTCGTATTACTACATGTCTTCCTTCTCGTCCTGCTTCTTGTCTTTCATCATTTCTACGTAACGAAAATGCAAGGGGCGACCAGCCGTGCATCGTCAAAGCATTAACATGAACTCCACGCTCCAACAACATCGGGCACAAACTCAAGGTATCGTCAGTCATCCTGTGAAGCATTGTTTCCCCATCGTGACTTGTGACCTTAACATCAGCTCCCTTGTCTATCAATATTTTCGCTACAGCCAGTTTCCCACAGTCAAAAGACCAAAACAGTGCAGTCTTTCCTTCATTGTCTCGCGCATCGACGTTGACTCCATGGTCAAGTAGTAGCTCTACCATGTCTACTGAATCTTTGACATGGTGTAAAGCTGTGAAACCTTTGTCGTCTTGGGTGTTGACATCAACTCCGTGATGTACCAGCAAAGACACAAGGTCAACTTTTGCCTTGGAAACACGCCCGCAGGTTGCCAGTTGAAAGGGGGCTGTTCCTTCATTGTCCTTCGCGTTAACATCGGCTCCATTCATGAGTAGTAGCGCTGCGGCTTTGACGCGAGATACAGAACAAGCACCAAGGAGAGGACTTGAGCCCCGTCTATTTCTGTCGTTTGCCTCGAGCCCACTATCAAGTAGGAACTTAACAGTCTCTGTCACACCCGGTTCACATTTTATGCTTGATGTCAGAGCTGTATGTAGAGCAGTCTTTCCGTAATCGTCCAGAGCAGACATATTGGCTCCAGATCGAAGTAAAAGTTTCATTCCTTCTATAATTCCCTTCTCCGCTGCCTTATGGAGAGGTGTCCAACCATTTCTATCTCTTGCATTTACATTGGCCCCCGCAGCTAAAAGGACACACATGACATCTTTATTAGAGGCGACATGCAAAGGGGTACTACCCTGATGGTCCATCTTGTTGACTAGATCTCCGAGATTCAGTAACTTTTCCACAACATCAAGTCCTCCATTTTTAGCAGCTAGATGAAGAGGAGTGTTGCTTTCCTTATCAACATAGTTGTAGTCTGCTCCATGATCCAGAAGCACATGTGCTATGGAGTCGCTTGTGACTCTCCACGACAAAGTAGCAAGCAATGGATTACCGCCTGATTCTTCAAACTCGCTGTCAGTGGTCAAATTCACATCGATTTTGTTGTCTAATAATAGTCGAACGACATGCTCATGCCCTTCAACTACTGCATAATAGAGAGTTCCACCGAAGTTTATGTCAACACCTGCTTGAATAAACTGCGCAATAATGACTGCACTTCCAATTGAAGCGGCGACCTCGATAGGTGCACGAATCTCCTTCGCGCGAGTGCGCCTGAAATAGCTTCTCCTAGTTTCCTTTAGCAAGGACTGAAGAATGTGCTTATGGTCTCCGAGCAAAATCTCATGCAAGTGATTCATCACCTCGAGGAAATCGAAATTACATTCTCCTCGAACTAGAATTGAAAAGTCCTTTAGGATATGTAGATTCTGTACTTCAGATGCAGCCCTGAGAGTATCATACTCATCAGTATAAGCATGACTCCCCATAGCATCAAGAAGAGTTCTTATCACTCTCTGGCGACAACCTGCCAATGCTCTTATAAAAGCCTTTTTAACGTATATGGACGTAGCAACATCAAACTCCTTACTAATATCAACCTCCTCACTAAGGCCAAACGCATTGTCGAGTAGCATCCGCACAAGATGCTCATTTCCCGACTTTGCTGTAAGAATAAGGGAATTGTCCCTAAATCTACAAGGCTCTCTCCACCTTGGTTTTGTTCTAAGATAGTCTTCAAACTTAGGGGAGTAATAGTCTGCCTTCGCACCATTAGAGAGGAGGAGCCGGGCAATTTCAAGACGCCCAGCCCTACACGCTTTTGAGAGGGCCTTGGATTTGTAAAGACGTTTTGGTTTAGTATCCAACAGCCGGCGAACAAGTTCGATTGTGCCATGAGAGGCTGCGCTTTCGAGTAATCCACAGGTGATGAGCCTAACTTCGCAGGCCCTTTCCGTGAGGAGCTCGACTATTGAGGCATGACCATTTTCGAGAGCGAGTCGAACAGAATCGTGTAGTCTGACATGGGCCCCAGCTTTGAGTAGATCTTCTGCGATCTCCAGGTGGCCGTGTTCAGATGCAGCACACAGAGCAGCCCTGCAGCAATCACTGCCCGTGCTGTCTCTGTTTACATCAGCTCCGGCTTCAATCAACACTCTGACAAGCTTGGTGAGCCCCAAGTGTGATGCATTATTGATAGCAGGGCCATATAACGGGTGTGATGCATCGGGGCTAACGCCATGCTCAAGTAGTATTTCGGCTAGCTCTAAATGTTTACTTCGAACTGCAATCACTAAAAAGGCTTCCTTTTCCTCAGCTTGAACATTAAATTGCGAATATTTCATCATGTACAGGGCAGTTTCTTGGAGCCCACTTTTGCAGGCGTGATAAAACCCTGAATCCCCTGGAGAATAGGCATCCCTTGACCTGGTGTAATGAGGTACGGGATGAAATCTTGGTCCGGAAGTTTGATACCAGTCAATGTCCGATGTGGAGATCCGGTAACATTTTGAGAGATTCTCTAAGCCCAGCAAAAGGTTGGCTGTGATTTCAACAATCTTTTCGTTAGACTGTGCTGTCCTTGCGAATCGAGGCCAGATGTCTGCTGCACGCGTTGCCAAGGGAAAGTCGGCGCACATGCGATAGAATGGCCCGTTGATATCACTCAAGTAAGTTAGTAAGGTCTGTGTGATAGCAATCGCAGAATTCAATGGACAGAAAGTGCTTTTCTGTCTCAGATACTCCTTGACAGAAAAGTGAGTGAGATGTACTTCTTCTTTGCTCGATTCGTCCTCATAATCTTCGTTTCTGACTACTGCCACTATGGATATCATACCACGGCAATATCTCACGATATTGGAGGGGTTGAAAAGCCTGTTTTCAGGATCAAACTTGAGTCGGTCTTGATGTCGGTCTGAGCGTGTCGCTAGAATCTCAACAGCCTCGGATGGGCTCAGAGGTTGTTCAGAATTCACTATAAACTGCAACAGGCGAATGCAGTCGCTTTTGTAATGAGGAGAGATGCTTTCCAGCATGCGATCGTAGGTCTCGTACAGATTACGTGGCAAGGACACGAGAGCTTCGTGAACAGCATTAGGAGTCAGACAAGCCTCGAGAGCATTCATCTGACAAGCTGCCCAGCGAAACCTAAATATAATGTTAGCATTCCTATGCCATGGTTATCGCTCACAGATATCATAGAGCATGCATTCCATCTGCTCCCTCTCCAATCCTGGTACAGATTTCGTCACGTAACTCTTCACTCAACCCTTTCTCCGTGAATTTTGGGTGTGTATCGAGGAGCAAAAGAACATAGGACTTTATGTCGCTGTTGACAGCACGCTTATCCAAGCTAAGGCAGTTCTCTTCGCCAAATAAACGAACAATTTGAGTTTGAATTTCGTCTTCTGGTCTAGCCGTTAGGAGGAATCGCACATTTTCCGCTGTGAGTCGCCCGATCCATGAGAGAAGGGAGTTTGTTGATCTACTCTCATCCAAAGCGTCGATCAAGATGAATACACGACTATCAACATTCCTTAACATGGACTTAATGCATGATTCCAACTGCAGCTCGTCTGGATCTCTTGAGCCATCTCCACAGGATTTGAATAACTCATGGAGCTTTGCTGATGCAGCTTCCCCTCCATATTGACAGAGTTGGAATGCCAGTGACAGGAGAAGGCCATCGAGAGATTGTTTCTCGACATCGTTGAAGTCGAAGTAGTGTGCTAGTGTAATGATGTCACTTGTATCACTGAGATTATCGAAGATTCGGGAGCTTAGTACCGTTTTTCCGCAACCAGCCCAGCCATGGAGCCATAGATGCTGGCGTGAACCAGATTTGAACTCTTGGAAGGCCGAGCTGTCAATAAGCCACTGACCAGAACCAGTATTGCGGCACATTTTGGCTTTGTTGACATTGGTTGAGAATTTTGGTGGCTTGAGCCAGCGTTCTATCTCCAGGCGTCGACTATTTGCCTGCATAGTGGTCACGGTATCATTCGTGTCTTTCACGCTCGTAGTAATGTTTCCCAGATTCTCCTTGACTATATAGCTATTTAGTGACTTAAAATCCTTCAATTTAAACCGCTTACTCACTTGCATCGAGGACTTTAGAAAGGGGCTTCTGTGCGTGTATGGCGGTTGGCAGAATCTCCTGAAGCAACTCCTTCGCATATGCTGCAGAAGTCATCGCCGCAAAACCCTGCCATTCCTTGTTCTTGTATGAGTCGGCATAGTCGCAGATTCCACGTATCACCAGACAGGGGAAGTGGTTCATTAAGCCGGCTGCTTCCATCTCAAAGCACAGTATACCCTCATCCCTTGCTAGCTTATCACGGATAGTTGCATCCTTTACGAGCTTGTCAGAGCTGGCAATGAGACCGTAATGAATCGTTGGATCATCTTCATCATCATCTCGGGCTTCCCGGATGATGAGATTGTCCTCGCCACAGTTGTCTTTGCATGCTGCAGACTCTGACGATTCTTGATGAACATGACTTGACTGGTAGAGCTTGTCTGCCTCTGCTAAGGGGCGAGAGTACCGTCTCTTTAGCCGCGGCCATTTGTTGAGTGCTTCTTTAGTTCTTTCATCAAGTTGGTGGCCTTGTCGCTCATACCTCGCTTCTAGTCCCGCCACAGCGGTCAACAGAATCTGAGGTGGCCGATTCAACGACCCAGTCAACTGGAACCCTTGTTGTTGTAGTGCCTTGCCACGCTCGTGATGTAGGACTCCCCCTTTGGCTCCCGAGGGGACACTGACTACGACATCTCCAAGACGAATATCATGCTTAGGGCTAGGAGCACCACCACCGATGCCGACCATAAGTCCAACACGAATATTGGGAAAGGTTCGCAGCATGTCTCTAGCTACAGACGCAGCTGGTGCTATCCCGTACTCAGCTCTGGGTAGGGATGCCACGACAACGTCATGTTTCCCCATTCTCCCGAAGGAATATCTGTTGTTGTCGCCGGGAGCTTGTGCGTCTAGAGTTACTTCGTATTCTTCGTCAAAAAGGCTTTCCGCGTCAGTTAATTCTGTTGTTAAGGCACAGATCCACCCAACGGTGTAGGTTGAAGGATCTGCCATTCTGTTGTCTGATCTCAGGGGGTCGAGCTTGGTTTTGCACTTTCTGAGATTTGAGAACCAACTTGAAATCTTCAGTCTTTGAAGGAAGAATGGGGAGTTATATAGTCCATATTGGGCTCTAGAAGGTTCCCTGTTTGTTCAAACAAGCAATCCACCTTTGAGGCAACATACAAACATGGGGCAAATAATGGCAGTGTTTCTTGCGTAGCGCACCAAGCAACGAACAAAGAAAGCAACTTAAGCATTACTTACAGTAACTTATTCTAAGTGGCAAACATGCAAGTAGAGTACTCTGATGCTTTTTTACTTGCGTGCTAAAGCTTATGATACCTCAGCGAGCTATAAGGCAACAGTAATTAGACACATTTGGCTTCAAATCCAGGTTTGATCCCCTATATTCAACGTTTCAGGTTAATAAGGGTCGTACTAAGGGTATCCACACACTGTCTGTCTGAATTCTGAGCTGTTTGCCGTTTAGGCCAAACTGGACTGATTGGGTGAGTACATTCACATATCGGGGCAATTTAAGCGAGCTGTTTGTCGGTTAGTAGAATAACCTCAACGCATGAGGCAACAACAGACCGCAACAACCGACTGACACATTCCAGTTTTATCACCTCAACAAATATCCAACATGGAAGCTGAACACAAAATTGCTTCTGGTAATACCAAGCTCCCAATTGAGATTATTTTGTTGATAGTTGAGAGTCTGGTCCTTCAGAATGATGCAGCACGACCAATCCTCCCCGCATCACATCCTACTACAAGATTGCTCGTATCTTTGACGAGAGTCTCCAAAGCAATATATCCCACTGCTTGCAAACTCATCTGGCAAAACTGTCTTTATCTCGACACAAAGTCAAAACTCCGCGGTTTCAGACGATACATCTCTCAGAAGAGTCCTATCAACGGGCGGTTACCATGTGAAGCCTATGGCTCAGCGAGACTATATCTCAACCCATTGCATTACAGGTCTGATACTGCTTCTACTTATGGGATACTTCCTCCATCGGCTAGCGGTGGTAACGGGGTTTCTGGTCATATCAACGACGGCTCGGCCAGTGACGTGGCAAGCGATCATAGCGATGAATGGACCGATGGATCACAAACTAGCCGTTGTCGCGCAGCACCCAACCCGTCTCGGCCAAGATCTCCTGTAGATGATGGGTATTCTCAATATTCAACGCACAACTGGAGAGACGCACCAATGCAGGACCTTCGAAGCATTCACATTCTCAAAGACGTTCTCATCACTCTCGCACCAGTCCTCAAGACTATCATCGTGGATATGCCCTTAAGAGATTTAAATCCTTCAGAAAACAAAGTCATTTTAGAGCCACTCAGACAGGGCTTTGAGGCTCTGGTCAATGTCGAAGAACTTATCAGCGTTAAAGACGAATTATACGTTGACACGGAAGCTGCCATTTTGCAACCTCATGTCTTTACCAAATGGCCGAAACTTCGACGTTTATGCCTGTACAACGTCCTGGTTGAGGAGCAATTCTTTGAATATATGGCCTCGTGTCCACAATTGGAAGCGGCTGTCTTCGTACGACCTGATCTCTTCGATCATGATGTCAAAGGAGAATGGGCGAGGGCATGGGCCACAGCAAACCCTCGAGACGCGAGGTATGACGGTCTAGTATATGAAGGGCCTCAGATGACAATAGCTTTCTGTGACTGGCCGCCCTACCTACCCGACTCCAGTGGTATGATACCTCACTGGCAAGAGGTAGACCCTGACAATAAAATCAACGTCCTGAATGTGGCTACACATGCAAGATATGATAGAAAGGCAAGGAAAAGGGGTCCCATTGCATCATGCCAGGATTGGATCAGGGATCACGCTTTGGTTGGTACGATGTGGAGTGAAGTTGAGACCAAGGGCCATCCTGTAACTCCGCCAATCGTGTTTGAGGAGGGTCAGGTTGAAGAAGACGATGATGAATGGGTTGATGATGACCATGGTGCGGACTGGAGTGACGACGATGATGATTTCTGGATGTGATAAGTCTTACGAGGGACTTGAAGAAATTCCGGCAGACTTCACAGATTCAAGGACTCGTCCTGTTTTAAAAGGATTCCGTCAATTTTCCTGATATATTTCAATACTACCCGCTTACAGCGGCTTGTCCTTGGGCTCTTCAACCTGCAACTCAAAGAAACTCTCAATCAAACTCAAAGTGATCATAGCACTCGAGAACAAAAGCGAAACCTCATCACCAAACTTGGCATCCTCCAACGGATCCCTCACCAACTTCGCATCACGATCAGCATCCAACTGTCTCTTGGGCATCTCCTCCGGCAGAGGATGGAACGGAAGACCATATGGTAACTTCTGCGGCTCTTGTGGCTTATCACCCGGGAATCCACCAAAGACATCACCGCCTTCTTTAGGAGTATCGGGTTCTTTACTCAAGAGTTCAATGGCTTTCTTGTAAGCTGCGTTATCAGGTTCTTGCTTTTGGAGACCTTCGAACATGAGATATACTGCGCGGATGACGCTTTCGAGGGCGCCAACTATCCATGCGTGGTGGGAGGAAGATGCTTCGCCGATGAGATACAGTTGGCCGTAGGCGTTGGGCTTGATGATTTCTGACCACATGTTGGAGAATTGACTTGGTCCGAAGTATGCGAAAGCACCAGACATGTTCTCATCTCTGTACCAATCGTACGCATGATGATCTTGGTACTGGTCCTTGAGAAGAGCGAGGAGCTGGTCGTAGGAGTAGTCGCTCTGCTTCGAGTGCAACAGCGCAAGATCGTGGAGAAGAACAGAGAGGAGCTGCTCTTCGTTCTTGGGCGTCTCGGGCGAGATCAGTGATCCAATGCGCTGCGCATCTTGGCCCCAAGTGTAAGAGCAGAGAAGAACAGCAGGCTTGTTAGGATCCCAGTCTTGGCCTTCATTGGACTCAATGTTGTAGGACGGATACACACAAACCCGAAGAGGAAGATCAGTATGCGCAATGCCGCCTTTCTTGATGTTGAAAGGCGCCTTCTGCCACCATGCAGTCTCAAACTTAATACCAACCTTGCACGAAGCACCATATCCCAAAGCCCGAATAGCCTGCTTCGTGCCCCATAGAAGCCCAGCATCCTTAAGGTCCATTCTCTGAAGAGCACCGAGCGTCGTACTATTGAACACAGCGAAGTATTCCTTCTCCTTGACGACTTGGTTCTTGTTAATGCGGAGTTTCATCGATGTGTAGTCCTTGGGCTTGCGCTTCTTGCGTTCTTCAACCTGGGCATTTATGGCGACGACTTGGCTGTTGTATTGGATGGGTTGTTTGATCATTTTTGCCATGCGGTGGGCGATGGTTTGGGCGCCGCCGTCGATGCACCACCAGTAGTTGGTGGTTTGGCCTTCGATTGGGTCGGGAGTTGCGAAGTCGAGTTCTTCGAGGACGCATTCTGTGAGGGATTGATCGTACCAACCAGTGCCGCTGAGAACCGTCAGTACAGACTTAAGTACAATCTTGGAGGTTACTTACTATGTCGCTGACTCAAGCCATTCGATGGTGTTGTAGTTGTGTCCCGGTCCTTCGGGAATGGGACCAGAGTTGTCTTTGGGGATGCCCTCCCTCTTCTTCCTGTCACCATCTCCACTGTTGTCATGTTAGCTCTACATCAACCACGATATCCTCATACGGAGGGCACCCACGAAGCAAGGAACTGACGAGTGCTCAGCTTGTCAGCCTCCATAAGAAGGGTCCAGAGCTTAGTTGTCTCCGGTCCCTTCTCATCATTCTCTTCAACAGCTTTCTTGAACTTCTCCGCAGCCACCTTGATGAAGTCTTCCAAAGCCTCACTGACTAGGTTTGACGGGTTCACTTGGAGTAGGCTATGTTATTGTTAGTACACTGCCGTGGATAGAGGAAGTAGACGTACTGAACGGGGATCTTGGCTTTATCTGGAAGACCTTCATTGATCTTGAATGGATCGTCCGCTTCGGCGGTCCAGACATTACCGACGCTGGAAACATCGTTGAAGTAAGTTGGGCAGACATTGTCCTCATCTCCAATGTAGTATGGGATCAGGCCGCCTTTTCCTGGCTTGAGGCCGATGTAGTTGAACAGCTGGAAGGTTCTGCAACATGTGAGCGATCACAACGCCAACAATCCCTTGTACGGCTTACCTCTTCATGATGGTGTTGTTGGGAAATCGCATAGCTCCAACATCATAGTAATCATGCTCATCATACGAAAATCGATGGGTATACAACCTTCCACCCAACCTATTCATCTTCGCCGCCTCCATGATGTCATACTCAATCTTCAATCCCTCCTTCTCACACTGCTCATTCAACCAATCGAACACCATGGCAGTGAAAAGACCAGCAACACCAGCGCCGATGATGCCAATCTCAAGACGATTGGACTCTCTAGGGACGAAGCCAACGCCAGTGAGCTTCTGGGTCTTGTCCAGGATCTTACTGACGCCTTCATCTTCGTGGACTTTCTTTGGGAAAAGCTCAGGGTGCTCATTTTGGGCTTGGATTACGCGCTTGGCAGCGGCTTGGACGTCGTCTTCGAAGCCTTTTTGGGCGACGTGTCGTGCCCACATGTGCTTGAAGGCACGGGTATGGAGGTGGTGTTCTTCAGCTGGAAGAGACATGATGAAGATAATTGCTAGGGAATTCTCTGCTTCAAATGAGTTGAATTGGCTTTCTCGTTGGGACATGCGCTCTATTTATGCAGAACATCTGGCTAGTGAGTCTGGCCATGGAGGTTCCCATCCGGAAAGCTCCATCACAACACCAACAAAGTGGCTAGCTGACTTCAACAGCAATGTGATAATAAACGAAAAACCAACCAAACCCCGCCCCAATTAAGGCTTTCATCACATACCGTGGTGATCTTTCCCCGCAAATGACTACGCGTCTTCTCGCCGACGAACTATCGATGCAGTCCATCCAAGCCTAGAACACCAGATCTCACGGGCCGTAGCCGTTCCTACCGGCATCAATACGGACTCTTCTGCTGTCGGGATAATTGGATGGTGTCCAAATGTGGCTGGCTGGATAGAGACTATTGGCGGCTAAGGACTAATACGGCTATAATGTCTTGTAATTGTGGTTAGTGATGATGATACTTGGTCTCAAGTGCATTAGACTGCTGAGGCTGAGAATTGGAGAGGATGCCTGTTTTGTTGAAACATGCAGACATTTAGACGTCCGTGGCTTTTATGGGATTCTGTGATTGTTGAGAATGTTGAAGTATGGTCAGCAATGACATCTGTTTGCATATTGGAATGGTGTTTAGTTCACCGTACTTTCAGCTCGACTTGTTGATGATGAGAGAGGCTTATATATTGCTTGCGGCTGACCTTTCTAGCAAGTCGAGACGTAACAACACTGTGAGCCCTCTCAACATACTTCGTCATGCACCAGTAGTCCCAATCACATTCCGAAACATGCATATTCATTACTTCAACTACCCAACCATATATTCACAAGTCCTCAATCGCCAAGCGGATAAGCATGGAGGACCTGTCCATGAAACAACGTTGCATCCTTCGAAGCCAAGAAGACATAACTCGGCGCAATCTCACTCGGTTGTCCAACTCTTCCCAGTTGCGAATTCTTGCCAAATCCTTCCATTTGTTCCGCTGGTCGAGATGCTGGCTGAAGAGGCGTATGCACCGGCCCTGGTGCAACCGCGTTGACTCGAATCCCCTTCTTGACAAGCTGTTTAGACAGCGATTGGGTGAATGATGTGATGGCGCCTTTCGTAGATGCGTAGTCTACCATGTGTGCGGTTCCTCTGAAAGCAACGGTGGAGGTTGAGTTGATGATACTAAGTTGTTAGCCAAGCTCCCAAATCGTGAAGAAGACTTACGAGCCACCAGTTTCCATATGATGAAGCGCATACTTCGTCATAGCAAATATCTGGAGAATATTGCTCCGGAAAGTACTCTCAACGTTATCCAGATCAATATCCTTGAAGTCTTCGCACATGATCTGCTTCGCAGCATTGTTCACTAAAATGTCGATCTTGCCATACTCATCAACGTGTTTCTGAACAGCATTCTTGCAAGTCTCGTTGTCCATGAGGTTTCCGGCGAAGAGAATACATTTGCGCCCTTCTTTCTCTACCATGCGCTTGGTCTCTTCGGCATCTTGTTGTTCTTCTGGGAGGTAGACGATTGTTACGTCTGCGCCTTCGCGGGCGAAGAGGACTGCTACTGAGCGGCCAATTCCAGAGCTGTGGAGATCAGTGATGGGTTCTTGTGTCAGGGGCGATATCTCTGCTTACTCTCCGCCGGTGATGAGAGCTTTGGCGCCCTCGAGCTTGTTGGCGGCTCTGTACTCGTGGAACTCATTCTTGCCCTCGAGCTTGGTTGACTCGCTTGTGGGGTTCATATCCTTTTCAGTTCTGTACTTCAATATTAGAAATTTATTCCAACAGGACAATTGACCGCGTAACCTACCCAGGGAGCTTCTGTGCCTGAGCCTCAGGAACAGGGTGAAACGAACCATCTTTTCCAGCTTGAGACATGTTGTTCAATTGAGCAGACAATTAGTATAATAGGTCTCTATGTATCTGAGTCTCATTAGGTACGAATGGTTGAAGAAATTGGAACGTTCATGACACGATATTTATGTGTCTAATCAATGATGTCAGAACGCATCGAGATTGTCCTGCACCATCGCGGGGTTACTCAGTGCATCATGATGGCATCACGATTTAGACGAGCCAATTGCCTGTCCAACCCTCAATAAACCTACACATCAACTAACAAAACATCAAGGTCTGTAATTGACCACTGAACCAAACGTGTCAGATTGTCCCCAAATTCCCTCCCTCAGACAAGACAACTGCACAATCTGCGAATGGTCCACAAACAAATTAACATCAGTCCCAAACTCTCTAACATACCAATTAAACACCTTTGGGTCCGCCGCCTCAAACATTACTTTCTCCTGCGGTAGCTCCCTCAGAATCTGCTGAATCACATCCGTTCTCCAACTCTTAACATTTTCTGTAATACCCTCGCTCTCAATCATGATGCGCTCTACACCAGCGTCGATAAAGCGCTTGCCCATGTGGATTATCTTGGAGGGGTCAGATGTTCCAAGTGATGACAGCTCAGATGCTTCTGTGTCGCCGCCAGCGCCGAATTGAATGCCGCATTCGGGTTTGGCGATTAGACCGGCGGAGTGGACTTTGTCGACGATACGGAGCCAGTCATCTTGGGGGATGGAGAGGAAGCCTGATGAGATTTCGATAACGTCGAAGCCGAGTTGTTTGCACTTTTTGAGATATTGGTCTACGGCCCAGGCGGGGTCAGACTGAAGAAGGACGTGTTCCATCCATCCGCCCTGATATCGCGGTCAGTAATACTTTGAGATAGGCGTGAAGAGACTTACTGTAGAGACGTAGACGTTGTACTCGTGAGCGAGGTTGATGAGCTCTTTGAGTTTATCCTCTGGAAACAGGGAAAAGGAGCCACCGGCAAACTTGAGTCCATCAACATGATGGCCCATCCTATCTCTGTCAGTACCCAAGCATGTCATGATGTGGGCGAACTCACGTCTCAAGGACATCCTGCAGGTATCGTTTCCCCATCGCTGAGTAATATGGTCCCCGAATCTCAGTCACTCCGACAGACCTAGGCTTTGGTGGGCGACTGTTGTGGCGAATAAACCCAAAGCCTTTGTCCTTGTCTTCCAGCAGAATCGGAGGAGTGCCAAGTCGACGGGATGCCGAGAAAGGCCTGATAGCGGCCTTGGGGATTGTGGTTGAGGCTCGCCATGCTGGACGGGCGGCTTTGAGCAGGCTGACATGAGACATTATGGTCGATATGAAGGCAAAATTACTGATCGAGTCTCTGATAAGAATTTGCTTCTGTTATCTGAGTCTGTACATCATGGCTTCCGCCGTCTCTTAAAGGGTCATGTAGTAGCATGATATCATCATGATGTACCAGTGAGTTGCTGAAACTGCAACATAGACTCCTGGTCTTTGCGTCATAACATACATTTACCGAGGGGTTATCATGCACAATCTCACTGATGATACAGTAGCAATGCCGTTGGTTCAGAAATCGGCAGCAAGGCGACTCTCGGTCCCGGTCGGAGCCCCGGTCGCCGGATTTGTGGGGACTCTCCGGCCTTCGTCGCCGGAATGCAATACGCAATCCGTTTACCTTTTTGTGGAGGAAATACCATGCTACGAGTGTATCAAGAGCCAGCCTGGGCTTTCTCTTCGTTCTTAACTATTTTACGCCTCATCACACCGAACAGATAGGTCAAACCTCAGAGACCAACGTGACGAGTCTGGATCAAGACTTCAAGAACAGCCTGGTGCCTTTCCACTGTGCCAGGAGGACAATAATATCTGAACATCCGAAACCAAGTCTGCGACAGCTACTTATCCGGGTAAGTTCCACCAGCGATAGACAAGAAAGCTTTACAGCACATAGATCAATCCCAATGATTCCATCAAAAAAGACCGTTGGTGTAAACAGGCAAACGGTACCCGCATCATCAATGCCCGGCGACATGGTATTATACAATACAATGAGACTATAAATTCAATAACAAGGCGCATTGAAAGAGCCACCGATCCAAAAGATAAGCAATACAAGCCAGACCTTGGATGTAAGCATTCGATCCGATCAAGGCGCTCGATCAAGTAAGTGAGGATATACCCAAAAAGCATCCTAGCGTTTAATAACTTGAACTAGCCCTCTTGGCCAAGTGGTAAGGCGTCGCACTCGTAATGCGAAGATCACTGGTTCGATTCCAGTACGGGGCAAAACGTGTCTTAACTTTTGCGTTCCAATACAACTTTTTATTATAATCCTCTTGCAACGACTCTTCGTCGTTGGAATAAAAACTTGCCTTTTTGGGAGAATTGCCAATCTTGGATGCGCAAGACGGGATGAGATCTGGGCAAACCGTTAGGTGGGAAAGAGCGCAGAACTTACGGTGACTTCGGGTGGTTTTCAAAGGACCGTCATATGCTCGGTTCTGTCAATAACATGATGAGAGAGACGTCTGTCAGGCCGCATTACAACAATTATGCAGTTAACGAAGACATCACATCAAAGCAGCCGCAAACTTGCGATTGAACAAAGAAACAAATGCGCATTGGTATCCATCGTTATGCTATAACCCATCATCCATCCATGACCCAATAATGCTATACAAACAACACCTCCATATATCAACGCCCAAATCATCATACAAAGGAAATCCATCGTGTCGTAGTATCTTAGCCTAAACTCTATGCTTCATATCTTCATTAATCCTCTACATCCGCCGCACACCCCTCATCCTCAACTCGTTGCTGCTTCTTCCTCTTCTCCATCGCCTTACGCAGTTTAATGGCCGTTTGTATGTCAACCTTTGCATCATCCGCTTCCGTAAGACCATACTGATCCCACCCTATTTCACGAAGATCAATGCCCAGGTCTGCCAAGGAGACGAAACCTGGTGCGACGGGGGTGTCACTCTCCCAGAATGAATCGGAGTCTGGGTCTTCGGAGGTGGAGACTTGCTGGGTTCCGCGGGGTGTTGTTGTGCGGCTGCGGGATTGGCGGGAGCGGCGGGGGGTGGATTTGTTGCTTCGTGTGCGAGGTCGTTGGGGACTCTTGGGGCTTTTTGGTGTTTTGGGACGTTTGGAGACTGGCTCAGAGGGGATTTTAGGAATTGGGGGAGGTGAGGCGGGAGCTTTGAGGATGGGTAGGGGTTCGTATATCCCTGGTAGACCATCGCCAGACATGCCGTAGTTGTCCTTCATTAGAAGACCTTCGCCATCACGACGCTTCTCTTTCCATGCGACAAAGGAGTCTACAGAGTCTTCGCTTGCATCCGAGAGATAGAGATCCATGTCGTGGCTGGCTGTCATGGGATGACCGAGATATTGCTCAATATCCATTCGTGATGGAACAAGTGTCTCGGCGGAATAGTCATCCCCAGGTGAGTTTTGCTGAGTGTTCTGGTTAACTGCAGCGCTCTGCTCGTGCTCAGGTCGCATCTTGATCGATGGCGGAAGAGAAGCATCGATCGATGTGCTTGGCGTATGATGGCCAATGAGGTATTGGTTGCTCGAGAAACCAGATGACGGTGTTGTCGGTGTAACGCTTGCTTGTGATGCGATGTTTAGAGAAGATGTCCTCACAGGAATGTGTTCGTTTATATCGTCCAGACGCTGATTGCGAAGAGCAACGCTGGCCATTGTGCGAGATCGAGGAAATGGTTTGTCGATTGACGAAGAACTCGAGGGACGTGAAGGTTGTGACATTTCGCTTCGGGGATACGATGACAGAGTCGAACCTCCATGATAGGACTCTGGACGCGGATGATGGACATCGTTTCGATCATATCGGTAGTTTGGTTCCAGATATACACTTGATCGCTTGTCTGGTCTGAATTGCACTGGGATAATTGGACACGGCGCAGATTCATCAAACGCTTCGTCAACTGTATCAATCTCAACACGACCAAAACTCCTTCCTCGACTTCGACCTTCGCTTGTCTTTGGTCGAGATCTTTGTACTGGTGGTGGTGGTGATGATGAGGTCTCGTATGTTAAACCACTGGATAGCGACGGATGTAGACTCATGGGCCTAGGCTTGCGAGGTTGAGGTTCGGGTTCTGCTGGAGAAGCAAAAGCGTTGAACGACCTTCTCCGATCTCGCATTGATAATGTTCCAGGGTTTAGATTCGATTGCGAGTCTCGTCGATTTGGCTTCCCTGATCTTTGCAGATCATTCCCAATTGATCCAGAAAATGACCTCCATGCTGATGAACTGGACGGTCTTGACCAAGCTTCCCGTATCGTCCCCAAATCACCATGCGGAACACCTGGCGCCGGGGCAGAATCATCCTCATCTTCTTCATACTCAAACGATTGCAGCTCCCGTCCACCAGAAAGTTGATAAAAAGCCTTCGCAGCAGCACTATTAAGGTTCACGCCGTTCTCACCAATATTCCTCTCCGCAACGTCCTCCCCATACTCCCTCGCCCCCGAAGCAGCCACACGCGATCGAAAATTCGAAGGCCTAAATTCTCCCTGTGCATCAAGAATGTCTATAAATGAATTACGCTTATCATGCGCTGAATCTGTTGAGCTTTCGCGACGATGGTGTGTGGGAATTGACGGTACGGGCGGTGGTCGTTCGCGACCTCGTGTTGGTCGTTCTGGAACACTCCAGGCTGAATTGGAGCTTCGGATACTGCGTGAGAGGGAGAGTGGGCGCGAAGAGAGACTGTTGGCTTGGTTTGGTGCTGTTGTTGGGCGGGATGGTGATGGGCCTCTGAATCGGGGGACCATGGGAGGTGGCGCGGCTGGATCAGCGTTGATATCTTGTGATACTGTTGATAATTGGGCTTGGCTGCGTTTTCTGGCTGCTCTTTGCAGTTGATCCAACACGTTTGGTCCATTTCCAGCGACTGGGTATGTTCCTGATATTGTTAGACAAAGAACTCGGGATATCAATTGTGGTGTTTACCTTGAACTGGTGGAATCGAAGCTGCAGTCGAATTGTACGCTTTACCCTTGAGCGAAGCCCTGTTCCCATTCTTTCGGGCAAAAAGAGTGCTAAAGAAGCCCATGGTGTTCGCCTTACCCTGCCATGCGGCAGGTCGGCATCGAAGAAAAGATCCGCGATATTTTGTCAGTGTTCACTTTCAAAAGGGACACCTCAGCGCTTTTAAAGATGAGATCTTTGCCTTCCGATCTGAAATGAAAAGAGTACGCGCAATCGGGACGCAAGAAAAAAAGGAAAACCAGGCGCTTAAGTACCGTATCAAAAACACACAAGGGAAAACGTGAGACTAATGCAAGCCCAAAGAATGGAACCTGGTTTTTTTTTTCTCTATTGTGTGGCTTTAAAGTTTAGGAGGAGGTGGTGGGAGGTCTGATCTTTTGTTTTATGTATTTTATTCCGCTGTTTGGTTTGAGAAGCTTCTTTGGAAGAAAGGTACAGACATCATCCTTGGCCTAAAAGAGACAAGACGCTTGGTTTTGGGGGCAGGGGTGGATGACGCCAACGAACGAGATGTTTGGAGTGGATGGTGCTAGCGGAGAGTGACAGGCCACGATGGATCCTGGGGGATAAAAGGGTTGAATAAGTGAGGGGATGGTGGGATGCTGTGTCTTGGTCATGAATGAAGAGAATGCCTTGACAAGTCAGACATCTCATATCCAAGTTGAGACATCTTCACGTATTTACAGAGTAGATCGTCGACGGGAGAGTGGCCGATTCACCCCCAGGATATGGAATGGATCACCTCAGGTCAGGGGGCGTCTGACTTGCATCACCCCTGAACCTGCGCCGAACTCTGTGTCCCATTGCCATCCCTGGAACAGCCTGGACCGGTGTGGACGGATGCAGGGACCACTATTTTTCCCACTCAGGGGCTTCAAAAGTGTCATGGAAAATATCAGGAACAAATAAGATCCAAACGTGATGAACGGTTCAGAAAGAGGGCTTGTTAACTGCCATCTGGGGTTTAACCGACTGACGCCATCAAAACGGCGTGGCGATAACTCCGAATTAAGTAGTGATAGACTCTTCTCAAACAAGAAGCTGTATGCTTACCTGATACACAGCCTGACGTAAACGTGAGCACCAATCGAGTCATACCTCTCGTCACTTTGGACAAATACGTAACCGATAAAAAGGAGATATCCGGTGAGGATAGGCGAACTTTGAGATCCAACGCGAATAATTACGCTGTCGAGCCAACGGGTAGTATCGCATTGTCCGAGACAGAATGTCGGCATCCGAGTCATTGGGTCGATTATCACAATGGCCCTGTCAATGTTGCACTGGGAAATATATCATGGTTACATTATACGGACACGGGGACGGGCCGCTGCTGATTTCTGAGTTTGATGATACTCGTGACTTAAATTGCCATGTTTTTGTGTATACGTTGTGTTTGTGTTTGTGTTAGATACTACCTCTTTTTATCAAATACTACCTTTGTGTTCTGGGTACTCAGTGGCTGTAGTACGGATACGGAGTGTGAGGGACGGAGAAATTGACGGGATATTGTACAAGAAGATCTCAATCACCGAGTTGCTTAGACTTAGTGCGAGACGGGTTCCGCGCGTTGGGTCAATCTGTGATCTTTTTGTGTCTGTGCACACGGGACAAACGCTTGATGTAAGCTTCACCAGTCATCTACACACATATGATGGTGTCATTGATGTTTATATCGTCTCAATTATGTTTCTATAAGCCTGGATTGCTATAACAGAAGGGTTACATATCACATTGCTTTTTCCTGCAGCAACCCATGTAACTATAGATCGTTTCGGATCTATTTCTCACGCTCAAGTGACACAATCAGACTAACAGCAGACTAAATATGGCAGCGCTGATCAAGAGACCAGGGAAATATTAGGAGAATGGGATCTGCGGTCAAGGCTGATGATTGTCTGTGCCTTTAATGGGATTGGAGGGACTAAAATGTGATTAAATGAGGGTGAGATAAGGTGGTAATTACCCTATCACTGAGCAACAAACTCGCTGTGCTCTTCTATGACGTTCTACAATGCCTGATGTTATAGCTGAAAGCTGTTTTCAATAAAAATCGCTTCTTTTACTAATTCTGAAACTGTTTGTATGGGGTCTTTATGCATAACTCAAACCAATAGCCTAGGATGCAAGGATGCCAGGCTGTAAGGTCAAGGTAGTGAGGTGTTTTAGGCGACGTCATCAGTAAAGCCATCTGCCCCACCAATCTAACGTGGGGCAATTCTTCCCTCCATCATCAGCAGCTCAACAATCACCAAAGCATCCATCTCAACACCATTACAACCTCACAGCATACAACAGCAACCGTCAAAATGTCTTCGACAACAGATCCTAACCCCTCCGACTCCCGTCCCGCCTTCATCCCCCTCGAAGCCAACCCCGAACTCATGACAACGCTCATCCACAAACTCGGCGTCTCAAACGCTCTCGCAATGCACGACGTCTACTCCCTCACCGACCCAGACCTACTCGCTTTCATACCCCGCCCCGCGCTCGCTCTTCTGCTCGTATTCCCTGTTAGCGCTGTCTACGAGAGTCACCGCATGGCTGAGGATAGTTTGGCGGATGAGTACAAGGGCAAGGGGGAGACGGAGCCGGTGCTTTGGTGGCCGCAGACAATTAGGAATGCTTGTGGGCTCATGGGCTTGTTGCATGCTGTTAGCAATGGAAATGCTAGAAATTCCATCGGTATGTATATTTGTTGAGGGTGAGGATAGATAGGGCTAATGTTCTGTAGAGGAGGACTCTACGCTTGATGTGTTGATCAAGAAGAGTATCCCTCTTGATCCCCACGGCCGGGCAAAGGTTCTCGAAACGACGCCTGATCTTGCGACAGCGCATAAAGAAGCTGCTACACAAGGCGACACACCCGCACCAGCTGCAGAAGACGACGTGGAGCTACACTACGTATGCTTCGCCAAGGGAACAGACGGTGGATTGTGGGAACTTGACGGACGACGAAAAGGACCCATTCGACGAGGCGATCTGGAGGATAACGAGGATGTGTTGAGTTCAAAGGGCTTGGCGCTGGGTGCGCTGAAGTTTTTGGAGAGGGAGGGCAAGGATTTGAGATTTAGTGCTGTTGCGCTTGCTGGGTCTATGGATTAGGATTGATACCCAAGGAGAGGATGGAGCATTTGGTGGACGAGATTTGCATATGGGATGGCATTGAGGAACATAGCTTATGGTAGGCTTCTCACGAAGTCTGTAAAGCATCGCATCAATTGTACTGAACTAGAATATGAGGGGCTGAAGTGGACACTTGGCGTAGTTATTTTGAGAAGCTGAAGAGCAAGGCAGATTGTTGAAGCCACGTCTAATCTCAGCTCCCCACTTCAAGGCAGCGACTTTGAACGACGTATAAAAGAGCCTAGTAGTTCTGTTTCTAATCAATCCTCAATTCTCAATTCAATTCAAGCATCATCATCATGCGTAAGTTTTATTAAACGACGCTCGTTCCAATGCTAACGTCCCAGGTATCGCTCGTTGGCTCTTAGGTGGAGGTCGCGAACATGTCGGCATCGTTCTAGGCAGTGATACAGCCGGTAAAACAACATTCCTATACAGACTAAAGTTCAAAGAAGCTGTACAGACACTTCCAACAATTGGCTTTAATGTCGAGACTATAGATTATCCTCATGGAGAGAAAGTTACGCTCTGGGACGTTGGCGGTAAGTTCCCCTCTTCAGCCCACGATCTTTGCTAATGATGTAGGCTGTGATGCCATTCGTCCTCTTGTGCGACACTACATGCTCAAAGATCGGTTCCTAATCTTCATCCAAAGCTGCACCGACACAGAACCTGATCGTATTGAGTTCTCGCTTGAGTATCTCCGCATGGGAATGGAGATGATGCTTGAATACGAAGCAAAAAACATGTTTATCATTTTCAACAAACAAGACCTCCTCTCAGAAGAAGAACGACCGAAAGTCGTGAAAGATCTAAAAGCCAAGATTGAAGCTGAGATCAAGCCATACTCTGATAAGATCGATATAAGAATCTTGGATTATCCTGGTCTAAGTGCCCTCTGGGGTGGCCAGGTTCATAAAGTCATGGATGAGATAAGAAAGACTTTGCAGCCAAAGAAAGCAGCGAAGGATACGAAAGCTGAGATTGAACAGAGAGAGAAAGGGCCGAGGGAAGAGGAGCTTCGCAATAAGATCAGAACAGTTAATGCTGAGAGTGCTGATGTGAAGACGTTCTGGGAGTCGTTCTTGGATGGGAGTTTGGAGGAGTGGGATCATTATACTCATCTCAGAGCAGGTTTCTTCGTCATGCATGATTGTTTTGCGAAAGGGTTGGGATTATTGGAGTGTGCTGATGAGTTCATGAAGCATTTGAATCGGCTGCGGGAGGGAAATCCTGAGAGGTTTCGTAATACGGCGCACAAGTATGTCACCCATCCCAGTTTTGTTTCTGGTAACTGACTGTTTAGAACGATGACTATATTCTGGCTTCACCAAATCCAAGTCGCTGCAATCGAATACCAAGCAAAGTCAGGTCTCGACAAATTCCCTTCCCGAGAAGACTACGCCGATATCGTCTTCTCGGCACCTCATCTCATGAACTCCGGCCTGTGGAGGTCATACTACTCCAAAAACCTGCTGTTCTCACAGCTAGCTCGGGATAATTACCATCTTCCTGACTTGCAGCCCCTTCCTACGATTAAGAAAGTCACCTCTGCACCTTTGCGAGAGAAAGCTGTAAACGATGTTGATAGACTGCCACGATTCGCTTTTTCTGTGGTTCAAAAGACTCTTTCTTCGAAGCTCAGACGGGGAGGTGTTGTTAAACAGGCCCTTGAAGCGCTGGAGTCTTGTACTATGCGTTTGCGAGCTTCAGATTCTTCAGTTCCTCCGTACTCTGAGACACAAGCATACTTCTGGATCCAAATCATCCACGCTTATACTCGCTCCTTAGAAGTTGAATCCTCTGAATGCCAGTTCATCACTTATGAGGCATTCAAATCTCTCTTCGACATTAAGTGCGATGGATGGAGGGAATACTACTCCAAATCAACTTGGGAGAGCATCTCCGCTCGAATGACATTCGTCAACCCCGACAAGAAACCTCTCCCAAATATCTTCGGGTTACCGTCACAAGCAAGAATGGACCTCGCTCGCTCACAGATGATAAACGCTATGAATAATCGCTCTACAAATACAAACCTGCCGCCCCCTGAAGATCTAGACTTCTTAGCAGCAATCCTTATCGACGAAGCAAAACTCATCCCAGAATCCGAACTCAACGTCGCCAGCCACGCAAGTCTCATAAACTTCTTATTCAACCGTCTAACAGGGAAGACCAAATCCTCTGCTACGAGTACAAAACGCGGTGATGCTTCACTAGCGTCGTCAACGGCGCTTGAGATTGCGAAATGGACGGGGTTGACGCAGGCTATGTTCTGGGTCCAGCAGATCCAAATTGCACTTGCTGGACGGAAAGAAATGAACTTTGATGAGTTTATAAAGGGGAACTCGGTTTTGGCGTTTGAGGATTTGCCGTTTGTGTATTATTCGCCGCAGCTGTGGGGGAGTGTTGAGGCGAGGGATGGGTATGTTATGCCTGATAGACGGGGGCTTTCTAGTATTGTATCTGGAGGGGCGAAACATGGTTGATAAATGGCCATGTTTACAAGTTAGAATGAATTCATTTTGTTATAATTCCTTGGATATGAGAAGTGCCATCATGTCTAGAGCCCAAGTCGGAGGTGAAGCTAGCTCAATCATGTCCCTCTCAGCGATGCACTTGGGGAACAAAGAACACATCTACCGCGACACTTTTAAATTCTTCTTTCATCTCTGTATACGCTTCTAAAGCTATGGCACGCTTTATGTCTCTAAAACACATGTCCTCTAATTCTAAAAGCAACTCATGTCAGCTCAAACAGCTGTTCCATGATCAACCTCAACATCCCCCCCTCCAAGCTGACAATCACACCCCAAAAACCTCTTCGCCGCCTCAATATCATCCCCAAACGAATCAAGTATCTCAAGCGCTTTCGTCGCAGCGCGCTGCTTAGAGTATCGTCCACTCTCAGATGTGTCATCAGCAACAACCTTTTGATGCACCATGAACACAGCACACATTTCGGTATCTTTCAGCGCCGCCATGCCCTGTTCAGCACTGCATGGTACAGCTTCTGCGCTGATGCGCCAGTTTGTGCAACCGAATTCCTGATGCATCTTCTTGGAGAGAAATGTGACCGGGTGTTTGTTCGCAAAGGTGTCGTAGAGTCTCATGTCCTGGAAATATGGCTGGATGAACTTGGTGAAGAAATTCTCAACAACTGAGAAGTTGTACTTTGAATCGACAAACATAGCTCCAACAAGAGCCTCGATTACATCGGCGTAGACCTTGGGAGCCGAATCCACCTTCAGCCAGAAGTCCTTGCGCATGGGAGTTCCCTCTTCTTTCGCTTCTTTACGAGCATTTTCTTCAGCAACCTCAAGTTCCATAACATAATCGCGAATTTGACTAAGGAGACTCGATGTACTGGAAAGTAGGTGTTGATGAAGACCAAGCTTTACGCAGAGACAGCCGAGGAACTGATTCGATACCATGGCCATCTTGTGTTCCGTCAGCCACTGAGGATCTGCTCTTGGGAAGTTTCGATAGAGATAATCAACGATGGCCATGTCGAGAAGCGAATCGCCCAAAAATTCGAGGCGTTGATAATCTGGGACAGACTCATACGGCCAAGAAGGATGTTTGAATGCACTCTGAACCAGTTGTGCAGACTTGAAGCGATATCCTGTAGCTTGTGCCACCTTTTGTACAAGGTTGCGCTGAGAGGCGGTTGCATTACCTTCCTGCCACTCAGGAACCTTATAGGCTTTATAGTAATCCCTAAAAGCCTTCATCCTGTGGTTCTTTGACTTGGTCATTAGCGTCACGGCTTTGACAGCCAGATCCATGTTGCTGTCCTTGCTTGTGAGATATGCCGCTCCAATGAGAGCTTCACACACATCCGCAATCGTCTTGTCAGCCAGATTATGCTTCATCGAGGTTTTCGGTGCCTTTCCTTTCTTGAGCGGAAGATCAGGGTACCATGTTCGTCTGTCAAAAGCCTTGGACCGAACGAACTCTTGTAGGTTGCGATCAACCGCGTGATTGAAGAGGTTCTGGTTGCAGATAAGAAGCATACGCTCAACGTGATATTTGCACTCATTTCCGTCAGGCATGAGTGTGTAGATTGAGATTGTGGTAGCCATCTTCAAGAAACAGTCACCGAGGAACTCTAATCGTTCATAATTGTCGCCCATGCCGGTTTGGAAGTTGATCTGTTCTGTGCCATGTTCCTCAGAGTTGTCGCTGTCTTTGGTCATTGCCTCCAATGCTAGCTCTGGTGGAATTTCAAGACCAAGGAGATTGCATGCATCCAAGACTATCAGAACGGAATCGATTCTGTGAATAATTGCTGGGAATGCCAAAGCCATAGAGACCACATCAATCGGTAGCTGAAACAATTAGAAAAGCTTCGAGCCTGGAATTCAACTTACAGGAGACACATGAAGAGGTTCCAGAATGATAAAACACTCCATGTTGACCTTCTCGTCAACTTCAAACTCATCCAGAAGGTTTCGTCGCAAAGAGAAAAGCTCTGCCTTGACCACAGGCTGATCATCTCGCCACTTCACCTTTTGGCGAGATTTATAGTACAGACTGTTACTGTATTGCATGATTGTCTGTTCCGCAGACCTATAAGCTCTGCTTCTTGACTCGGGTACTCCTTCAGGTGTTGGATCGGATGGCTTCTTCGTTTTGTCAATGCCTTTGATGACAAGCTTGCGTCCTCCATCATATGGATCAGTCACAAACTTGTTAATGAAGAAGTCTTCTGGCGCAGTCTCCCATTCGAGCACCTCGTTGTTCCTCACAAGATTGACAACATCCCAATCGATATGTGATCGAGTGTCTGATTGAGGATTGTCAGCAAAAGGTGCGAGGAGGTATGGAAATTGGTCCGACGTGGTATCGTATTCTTTGCTGAACACATCAGCAAATACCCGATGAGTGAATTTAGTTAAGCCGTCAGCTTCTTCAGGGTTGAGTTGAAGAGGATCCTGGGCAGGCACCAATTCAGCGACAGATGAATACCCATTGCCGAAGAACAGAGGAACGTCTGGAAGTTTTGGGAATTTCTTGCGCGAGAGAAGAATCAATGGCTTTCCGGGTATTTCCCTCCTAAGGGCGCCCCCGTCATTGATTGCGATTGTGGTCGCAAAACATTCAGTCCATTCCCCTCGTTCAGCCCAAATCTCTGGCCGCAATCGCATGTCGTAGTCAGCCTTCTTGTTTGAACTGACAGCTAACCGTGCGTTCCGCATAACGTGAACCTTTTTCTTGAAAGTCGGCTGAAGATTACCGTCAACGTGTTTGTCTCTGATCAGTATCTTGCAGGCTTCAAAAGCTGCAGAGCACTTGGCCAGCAATTTGCTACGCTGTTGAGTACCCTTCACAAAGTTGACAGGGGATTGGAATGGTATGACCACGTCAGCCAGATATCGGTCGCCAATCTTCTGTACTTGGTATTCAACTTTGGCGTAGCTGTCAGTTGACAAGTGAGAAACAAATCTGGCCAGGATTTCAAGGCTGGCGGGAAACGTAAGACGTGCGCCTGTTGAAGGTATCTCGTACACTTGATGTTGCATTCGCTCGGCCATCATCTCCATGTCCTCATCTATCAAATCATCATGAAGTTTGCGGTCGGCAGACAAAGCGAGACAGAACTTCTCCAGAGCTTGGGAATCTCTCAATGCTTGTTTCGAACTTCGAAGATGGCTCAAGTTTCCCTCCTCCATCATGGTGATATATCGAGAGCGTGCTTGTCGAGCGCGTCCTTTGGATTGCAAATATTGAATGACAGAGTTGTAGAGATCGAAACGAATAACAAGGTCACAATCTGGAACATCGATTCCCTCTTCTGCAACAGGTGTTGTGAAAAGGCAGTTGGTATTGCCCCGCTTGAATTCGTGGAGAGCCAGGACTTGTTCTCGAAAAGACATGGTGCCGAAGCTCGAATTGATGGATTGACAGCCAACCTGGCATGGTTAGCGAGGAGAAAGAAAAAAAGAGTCTTACTCACCATGTATGAAGCGGACATTCCTGGGATCCTCATGGAAGGCTGACTGTAGAGATCCGATAATAAACGAGCTGTGTATCTTTTTTCGACAAAAACAATGCAACGTTTGGTGCCATCCATCGTGAAAGCGTGCGACAGGATCTCATGGAGGCTTTTCACCTTGGCCGATATTCCTTCAGACTTTGGGTCAACCATACCGAACTTGTGAGCCCGGACAACTTCCTGGACACGTCGGACGGCCTCTGTTGCTCGATCTGCTCTTGTCGCTGCAATGTCTCCAACGAATTCCCGGCTGGTTCTTGCTGCGAGCCTTTCAGTCTCTAGATCAGTCATCGCAAGCTCCCAATACCGGTCTGCGCACCAAGTACCGAGGACTGTTGAAGCCTCTTTTGTGAATTCGAGCGACAATTTGAACTGCTCATTGCGAGAGACTAGCCCGAAGATCTGGTCCCATAAATTTGTCTTTGTATCATCGGGGAAGCCAAGCCTGCTGTAGTTGACAGTCTCCTCGGTTTGTTTCTTTCGGTGCATAGTCTCCATCAGTACTTCATCAGAAACCGTTGCGATTTGGCTGTCAAGAGCCCTCTCAAGCTCCAGGGCAGTGTCTCTCACGTCCTTGGTTCGCGCATCCACGGGCGAAGCAGTCATTCCCAGTATGCGAGGCTTTTCGCCTTCGTGTTTGCAATAATACCCGTCCATGATACGAGCGTATGGATGCTTCTTCTTTGTGTGGTGTGCTTCGTCGAAGATGAGGAGGTTTATCCGGGACATGGTGATGAAGCCGCAAGTCAGACAGTCGAGGAGTATCTGGGCAGTGCAGACCACAACCATGTTTTCGCCGAACTTTTGATCCCAGTATTCTTTCGTCTTCGTCACGCCTTTCATATGGCCCATGAACTTGGTAACTGGGTGGGCTCCGAGGTTGCAGCTAAGGACGGCATGTTGCTGAACACAGAGGGCAACCTTTTCTACCAAAAAGAAGGCAACTTTCTTGGGTTTTCCGACGGCTCGAGCTTCCAGCTCCTGTTCGAGGTGATGTCGTAGTAGCAAGGCGGATATGAGTGTTTTGCCAGTACCTGTCCTGTTAGCAAGTCTCCAGATTGGTAGCAATAACATACCTGTGGGCAATACCACGAGGAGGTTTCTCTCTTTGGCGCGCTCGAAGAGTTCAATTTGGTATTCCCGAGGTGATGCGATGATTCTGTGACTCTCGTTCTGGTTCATGAGTTGGGCGAGCGACTGTTTACTAGGGTCGCTGAAAGGAACGGCACTCTTTGCGGCATCTCTCTGTGTCTTTTCTATGTGCGCTTGAAGAGCAGCTTGGTCTCGGAGCTTCTTTTCTGTAATCTTTCGCGGCTTCGAAGGGTTCACGATGAGGCGATATCGGTCGTCTTCGTCATCAGTGTCGATGTACTCGTGATCCGACATGTTGAAGCGCTGATTTGCTACTGTTCAAGAATGAAGATACAGATGCTGTGGACATTCGTATATGCGAGAACTAGTAAAGAGAGAGATAAACACACACAATGTATGGATAGGATGGGGGAAAACGAGAGAGACAATAAAAGGGATTGTCTGGAGGTGGAAGGTGCTCTGAGGTGGAGGCTGCTGAGGGAGGTTGTTTGCGCGGATGCTTGCATTAGTGTCACAGCAAGAGTCCGCAATCAAAACACTCACCATTTCCCCCCTACAGTTGATCACGTTGTTTGTAATTTAGCTATCCTTTGATTACTAGCAAATCGTAGAGTAATCATCTAGCAAACGAAGCAATAAAGTACACAGACAATGTTTGCCAGTGTCAGACCCCAAACCTCCAAAGCACAAGCACTTTCTGCCAAAGCTCCCACAAAACTACCTAAAATTACCTCAAAAATGTTCTGAGTTCAGCAATCGAACAGCACGCTTGATAGGGTTTGATACCGACATGTTTCAGTAACTATCACCCATTATCGTGGCAGCCACGTATAACGTTCGTCGTTGGGGCGCATATCAAATACAGTGCAATGGAAGAAAACCTGAGGGAGCTCTCCCGCACATCACGAAGTGAATCATGCTGCAATTCATCTCAACTTTGCTGAATATTTGCACATCACGATCTCGAAGTGGATGTCTCTTGAAGCCCCTTATTCGAGTGTGTTTATTGGTCTCTTCCTCTCGCCTTTGCCAGGCAGGGTGGCTACTCGTGCCTCAGGCCGCTGTGGCAAAGGCCAAAGTTATTATCGCAGATGTTACGTATGCCAATGCTTCCTCCAGGGACGTAGGCCAACCTAATGCACTCGCACCAGGTTTAACTTCGATTTCCAGGCAAGATACAAGAACCAAGTTCAGGCGGCCTGTCATCCCATGCAATTACCAAGGTTTCCAGTCGCCACTGCATCTTGATACTAACTACACAAAGAGTCATGCTAAGTCGGATCGATATTTGCTCTCGGTGTATCTATGTAGTTATGCCGGAGCACAGAGACTCTGACTTGACGAAAGTTCAGATGTTCAAAAGTTTATAGATTTCAGAAAATTCACGCAGGGAACTTTATCGTCAATAAGAGCATAAATAAGCAACACCGGTTGGTTGGCCCAATATTAAACTCTTCTAATACCTTAAAATAGAGAGACTTTTAAACACCTACTGTTCTTTGAGTCTATCGGCCGAGCTACTAACCATATCAGAACTGCAGCTGAAACTACAACTCATAGTCCCTCACTTCATAACCTGTAAAATCGATATCGTTGATTTATTTTGTTTTCGTTGATTTTCAAAGACTGTGGTATATTTCCTTATGGTTGTGAGTCTCTGTAAAGATCTCCTTGTGTAGTGATGTCAAGATGTTATCTACTCTAAACAATGACTGGAAGACTCAACTTTGTGATACTCAGCGTGAACCAGAAACCTACCATCACTGTAGCAACAGGCTGACACGAGAGACTCTTTGCCCTCGCTGTGATTTCTTTCCTCCATGGGCACAGGGCAAGAGAGTTCTACGTAGAGTAATATCTCATGATCATTAGATTAATTCACTAATGTAGTTTATTTCGCCATCGCTGTTTCACTCGCTCTAATTGCTCAGGGCAAGGGCTCAGCGCGAATCAATGTCTTGATATTATTAGAACAACACACCGACATCGTAGGTTCTGGACTAGAGTTGCTCTAACTTCTGACTCTGATGACTCAAATCAGAAGACTTCAGCGCGAACGAATAGATCATGATTCTTGAGGACCACAGCCTGACGTAGTTGCCTCCATTGTTTATGTTCTTATTTCTTCCTCCAATGAATAAAAATCGAGAGTTCAGTGCGAATTAATGTCTCGATATTATTGGAACAACACACTGGCATAGTAGGTTTTGCCATCGATGTACTCTTAGTTCTGCTAACAATGAGTCAAATCAAGAGACTTGAGCGTGAAATCATAAACCACCATCATTTGACTGACACCTGAATGCACATAGTTCGTTGTTCGCAGAAAAGTTTCAATTCTGCCTATAAATATCATAGGATCCCCTTCTCGTCATTCTCTTATTTCTTCTTCTCTAAAATATTCAAGTTCGTCTCTCTACTCTTTCAGACATCACTTCGATCTTGACCACTGTACTATAACTTCAACAACTTCTCCTCAGTATTGCCTGAGGACCAAGATACTTTCCGCAGTTTGTTTTCTACTTATACCAAAGTGTTATTCCCGGTTTCAACTTAGCAAGATGTCTACACCTACACCCACAGCTTCTTCAGCCATCGATCCTGGGACGGATAATCAGTACTTCTGGGACATGTTGGCGTCTATTAGGGAGGCCAATATACTGCGAGGCCAATACAACTCTCAACCCTTGATCGAAGACACCAGTACCAGTTCCAATTTAATGGAGTCCCAGCACTCGATCGCTCCCCAGGAGCAGGATCCCGACACGCTGGTTGAGAGTCCCGGGGATGTTAGTCCTTTCACATCCCCCGACGTCGGTCACAACACGGTCCTGACTCTTCTTGACACTTTGGAGGCGTTGAAATCTTTCACCCCTGAGAAAAGCAACACATTTCCTCAAGATGAAACCACCACGGACAGTTTTATGGACATGGTGCCCGATGATGACCTTTTCGCCGATACTCTGTTTGGTGATAAGAGCAACAACGACTCTCAGCTCGAAGGCATTCCAGAAGAGCAAGTAGCAGTGGCCCCTTTGCACAATGCTAGCAGCAACGACCTTGCGCTCCCTCATATTCCTGAAAAGCAAGTGACTGGCCCTACCCCTGCCAATGAGTCGACTCCCCTTGTGGCTACTGAGAGCAACACAGAGCCTCAGGATCAACCCACTATGGGCAGTTACACGGACATGCTATTGTGTACCGATTCCGGCGACTGGAATCTGTTTGGTGATATTCAGCTCGAAGGCATTCCAGAAGAGCAAGTGACTGGCCCTGCCCCTGCCATTGAGTCCTCTCCTATGGTTACTGAGAGCAACATAATGCCACAGTCCCAGGGTCCTCAATTCGCTTTCGATGTCGATGTGGCCGCGAATGATGCCCTCAAGGGTGTGGCCCCTGAGCTCAAGGAGGCATCCAAGACCAAGAAATCCCGGGGTAGTTCAAATGCCGCCACAGGGAAGCCAAAGCGGAGCCCTACCAAGGGTGTCGGCAAATGGCCAAAGCGCCTTTCTGGACACAAGTTAGCGCAAGAACGGGACAAAGAAGGATATCGAAGTTTGATGCAGAGGGCTGCTGCCCAGAGGGCTCAGCAATACCTCGCTAATCTCATGGCTCCAACTGCTCCATTTTGCGGAGCTGCTGGTCAGCTTTACGGCCAGAATACGTTCCACGATTCAGCCCTGAGTCTTTATACTCAGCCTGCTGCCCTTGGTCAAGCTCCTGTTCAGCTCCCCAATCAATCTCTCGATCAGGGGTTGCTCGGCCAATCTCTCCCAGCGGCTCAGTATCCCTTTGCTGTCCCTCCGCGAAACATTGCGATGCCGCAGTACCAGTACCAACACTATCAAAATGGGTACCGTCGGTTTTAAGCAACTTAGAGGAGGCATAAAAAAACTTAGGATCGAAATCACAAGTTTCAAAAAGGTTTAGATAAGTTAGGATACGTTCAGGAGGCTCTTGCATTAGTTTATATTCGCGTGCTGTGTCAAGGTCCGAAGTTTTGTTGTACAACATATATATAGATAACCAATTCATTGCATTTCTCTTACAAAGCTATCTAATCAACAAGTGACGCTTCCTCCCGGAACCAAAGCAGGTAGACCAATTCATTCTCGCTTGCCAAAGCACAGAATCCAACTCCCACATATCCTAACTCTCCTGTGCACCATCGCCTCCAATCTACGCAGCATCACCTCCATTACCTCCAACTTAAATACCCCCCTCACCCTCCCTCTTCTTGAGAGAAGCCTTTCTCGGTCTTCCCCGTCCAGCTTTCTTGGGCGTTTTCTTCTTCGGGTTGTAATCATCGTCTTCCTCGGGCTCCGGGAGATCAATCGGCATGGTCATGGGATCAACTTCCGCGTCGCTTTCAGTGTCTTGAGATGTTCCTGTCTGTCTGGCAGTGGCGTTTCCAATTGATTTGCCTTTCTTCTTTTTGAGAAAGCCGGACCAGTTCGCGTCGAGCATCTGGCGAAGTTGTTCAGACGGTGTGGAATTGTCGATAGGGGCTGAATGGCCCAGGATTGTGGGTGCAGAGTATTGATTGGGTTGAAGTGTTGAGCCACTTGCTTGGATGAATGTTGAAGGTGCATGCTCAGGGGCGGGTGTGAAGGTCGGATATTGTTGCTGTTCATCTTCTATGCCATGCTGGGTGACCTGCGGAACTTCTTCCAAATACACTGGCCTTTGATGCTGGTTCGTGATGTAATCATACCTTGGGTCGGTCAGAAACGCATCCTCAAATTGAGATGTCAAAAGCGTTTGAGCCTCCAAGCCTTGCCTCGTAAGTCTAGGCGCACCAGACATCCTTCCAGCCGTCAAAGAAGCATTCCCTCTCGCCTCCTGTCTCGCAGAACCTTCTCCAGGCCCAACATCACCTCGTTGCATAGGCCGCCTCCCCGCTTCTTGACCCTCAGGCCCGACAATACCACAGATCTGCTTTTGCTTTGCAAGGAAGTGAAACCCTGAAGGACAATACGCTGAGAATTGCACTTGCGGCGGTCTTTCTTCCTCTACAAGAGTAGACACTGCTTTCCCATACACCATGGTGTAGGCTTGGTGGTAATATCTCTGAGAGGCAATTTGCAAGATGTTTCGTTGATATGGAAGAGGCTCTTCACCGAGTGGTCCTGGGATGAGGAACGTTAGGGGACTGGGTTGAGCATCTTTGGTAGCTTGCTCATCTTGGTGTTCAGGACCTGCGGGCTGTTTTCCTTTGTCGTGAGGCTGGCTGTCTTCGTTTGCATTGTGTGTCGCGTCTGTATCATATCCATCATCTGTCCTGGGGACGTCTTCGTCTGGAGCGTCTTCTACCGGTGGAGGTGTAAGTCTTCTCTTGGCAATACCCAAGAATGGATCGCCCAACTCAGGATTGATAAATGGACCAGGAGGTAGCTTAGGAACAGAAGCTTTAGCCATGAGGCGCTCAACTTTCTCCGGGTCAAGCCAACCGAGCTCAAACGAGCCCATCATCTGTTGTTTGTCGATAGCATCCTGTAGGAACTCCCACTCAATATCCAGTCGAAGAAAGTCAAGCAAGCCATTCCCTGTGTACTGCAAGAACTCCTCAACCACACCTGTGATTCTCAATCCCTGTAAAAACTCAACGCCTTTGTGCTTGTCTTCGTCTGAGATCCGGTCGGTACAGAGAAGGGGACGATGTTCACGTAAAAGCTCTGCGACAGTTTGTCTCTTCTCAAGAGCATGTTCAAGAAGCTTGGCGTTGGGAATCTTTTCAACCCTTTCCTGCCAGGTCTGCCACACGCAATATTCACGAAGGTAGATCTCCATGAAGTCCTTGACTTGTTGGCTGCTAAGATGTAAGATGAGACTGGTGACTTTTGCGAAGCGGTTGTTGTTGCTGAAGACACGGAGAATTATCCACTTCACGCCCCAAGAGAGATCATCCTATTGTCTTTCTTGGGGTTGAGGTGTGATGTTGTTGAGATATTCCATGGTAGTGGTGTCGAAGTTGGGTATTGAGGACGCGTCGTGAGATGGGGGTCAGGTCGAAAACAACTCAGGACTCAAGATGAAGATAGAAGATCTTGAGACCCAACTGCCATTCCCACTAGCCCTTGGTGTAAGTGATGAGAGCAAAATGTTTATCGGGGATAAGTGATAAGGGGATGAGAATGTGTTGAGTTGAAGTGTGTGAATGAAGGACGCGAAGGACGGTAGACAATTGGGGGACCAAAAAGACAACCGAGACCAGCAACTAACAGTCCTGTGCAAATATTTAATTCACACCTGTTTGTTTATAAATCGCCATGATTCAGGTACCGGTTGTCCCATCAAAGCCGAGGTGTCTGTTCACTGCCAAGTGTCTGACAGCTGTCAGTGACGAGATTGCCAATAGTATAATTAATCAGCTCATAATTTTTCAGTAAGCGATGGTAGACATTAATTTCTTTCATCCTTTATGTGTAAATGAAAAGTGTTGCTTTCTTTATGATAACAAAGAGTCTTGGTTAGGCATGGGTGAAGTCTAGCTCTATAAGTCATACAATCCAGAACCTTTAACCTTCTCTGAGACGATTAACAAACAAGGAAACAAGATAAACGAGTCCATTTCCTTTGAATGCATCAGGTATAAAAAACTGCCAATGCCAATAAGTATACAGGGTATCTAAACCAGTCCCCAACGCCATGCCTTTTCACTCTATCTCGAGTCTACCAGCCCGCTCCTTACATGTCCACGAAAGGTACAAACGATCCTCGTCCATTGAACCGATCCTGATCCAGCGCGAACTCTCCATTGTTGTCAGGGTCCTCACTCGTGTCCATCAAATCGTCAATATGTCGCTTCGTGTGCGTGGCGTTGAGGGGTACAACTGGCTCCATAGCAACTTGTGAGCGCGCCCGTAGGATATCCTCCCAGCACTGAAGCTTTCGCTTGATGTCCTCGTCGAAAGAGCAGCAGAATCGCTGGATGCTGATGAATTGAACTGCGGTGATCATGTCCTTTCCAAAGACTGCCATGATGTACGCTGCGGCGATGGCAGCTGATCTGTCGTTTCCGGTCTCGCAGGTGATGAGGACTTTGCCGCGGCGGAATGAACTGGGATCCACGAGGAGTTCGCCGTTCTTGTTTCGGCCCTTGGCTTGACTGTGATATACCGATAGAAGATGGTCGTTGATCAGACGAATGATGTCGGGGAACGAACTGATTAATTTATCGTAGCCTTCGAGATCAACGTATTGAACCTTAATGGTGAGAGCCTTCGCAGCTTTCTCAATACTCATGAGCTTCACCCCCGCCATGCGCGCATCCCTCGTAACAACAATCATGGTGATACCCTCCTCCTGCAACCACTTGATATCCTTGGCGATGCTATTGGGACCAAGATACAAAAAGTCCACTAGCTTCTGGGCATCACGTCGCTGCTCGTAGGACCAATCTGCAGCGCGATCTGTCGCGATTTGCTGCATGTTTTGTGTGATGATCTTGACATCGTGGGCCGTCAACTGACTCGAATCGACCTGTTCGTACGATGGGAGGAGTATAGGTGCAGCGGAGACTCCGCATTGTCCTGTCGGTGGGATGTGAATGAATGGCGGGCTGGGTGCTCGACGGACGTAGGGAGCACATGGCACGGCGTTGTTGGTGAAGGAGGGGTGAGGACCACCCGACATCTCCATTGTAGTGTTTGTCGCGAGATAAACACGATCCGGTGAAGTTTTGTGATGTTGGTTTATCAGTGTAGAAGCTTTTGGTGGTACGAGAGAGATTGTCTAGAGAGGAGACTGAAGATAAAGGTTGGAGCTAGAGATGTCAGCGTGAAAGAAAGTGGAGAGCCTCGCTCAGCTGAGATGCCCACTCTAAATAGGCTGCTGACAGGGGTCAATGCTCTTGAATGACGACAAGTGGAGCAATCCGGGAGCCCTACGGTCCCAGAAATATGAAATATTCTAGATTCAGGAGTCACATTCAATTGGCTATAACCTCAACAAACAACCAACAATAAAACGAGACGATCTGACTCATAGGCCAAACGAAAAGCCAACTACGAGTACAAAGACATTCCATAGCCTGCTGCCTGAAATTGTAGGCTGCGGCTTTTTAACTTTGCGAATAAAGACCAGCTCCCTAAACTCTACATGTGCACCATGTCTCAGAATAGCATCAGACAAACATGTCGCAAACACTCATATGAAACAAAGGCACGTGCGGAAATTTACCATGATATGTCATGTACGCATTCTCTATCGTACAACTGTGGTGATACATTGTTCTAATAATAAAGTTACATCCAATCCATCTCTATACAGTCCCAATCCAACGCCGGTTCATATGCCATGTCATGTACTATACAATCATCCTGACGTCGGAGCAGCTGCCTTCCAGTCCAACTCATCTCCGATCGGTGTATCATCCGACTCTTGCTCAAGATTCTTAAGATCTGTTTCTCCCAGCTCTTCACGCGATGTTGTTGTCTTGCGGGCCTCCATTCTGTTTCTTGATCGGAAGCCCTTGAGGTCGGATTCTGTGAAATCCAGTCTCTCCAGCGTATCGATCAACTTTTCTTCAACGAGGGATCGAACGTGGAATGCTAGTACTTGATCACGGAACATACCGCTGAAACGGTAGGATAGCCAGATATACTGGTTGATAGCAGCGTGCAGTGATTCAAGTCTGTGAAGATACTCCAACGACGTGCCCTTGAACGTCTTGAAGTCGATCTCAAGGTTCTCCAGGGGAATTTCTTTAATCTTGAGAAGTTCGCCATCTTCGCTGTTGGCGACAATCCTGGCGAGGGCTCGAAGAACAGGTACTGCGTTTTGAGCTCGTGAATTTATAGGTAAGTTGGTGAAGGTAAGTCGATCATAGATCGTCAGTGGGATATCCTGGATGTGATCGGCAACCTCGAGCTTATCGGGAGAGATGTGGAGTCTGTACTGTTTGCTCACAGACGCTAGCTCTCGAATGCGCATGAGAATGAATGATAGAGGTGTTCCCTTGGGGAAATATGTCGAGAAGCGCTCGACAGCTGCAGCTGGAGGAGCAATGTACGCAGCCTCGATATCATCGACATTTGCGTCAAAAGCTCGATGAACTGACTTGAGATCCTGGTTATCCATTGTCGTGACATAGCCAACCTTTCTCTCCTCCTCAACAGCAGCATCGGCATTTGTCCCGGCTTCAGCGGCGTTACGAGCAGTTCGATATCGTCCAGCTCTACCACCAATCTGCTTCAACTCAGGATACGTGAGCATTCTATTATGACTCCCGTCATATTTGGCGACTGATTCAAGAATAACTCGTCGAATTTCCAGGTTCAGACCCATACCGATAGCGTCACTGGCAACGATAAAGTCGTAATCGTTGTCGGGGTCGTTGAACAGCGCTGCTTGCTGAACGCGCACTTCAGGTGGTAAGGATCCGTAGATAATCGCACATCGTCGTCCGGTTTTCTTCTCGATCGTCCGTTTCAATGCGTGCAAGTTCAAACGACTAAATGCGACAATCGCATCTCCCTTCTCGAGAAGGCTGTAATCACCGTCCAAGGCATCGTCCATGGGCTCCAAAGGACTAAGACGATCATATCGATGCACGATACACTTATCGCCGATAGCTGCGCAAATACTCTGAAGCAGACTCACAGTACGCTCTTCACCACAAAGATGAACCTCCTTCGCTTGAACACCCAAAAGCGCAGTTGTCCAAGAGCTACCACGATCCGGATCAGCTATCATCTGGATCTCATCAATGACAGCAACATCGAACCGATCGTTGACGGGAACCATTTCGACCGTACAACTCGTGAAGTAAGTATCTGTGTGTTCCGGCAAACGGACTTCCTCTCCAGTCAACAGCGCGCACGGTAATCCCTTAGCCGTAAGTCTCTGATAAACCTCATTCGCTAGCAGACGCAAAGGACCTGCATAAACTCCTCGCTTGGAACTCTCCAACGCTTTCAGAGCTCTATACGTCTTTCCGGAATTCGTCGGTCCAACGTGAACATGGATCGTGCGCTGCATAGCTCTCGTCGCAGGGAACCACTCATAAGGGAACCGAAAGTCCAAAAGTCGCTTATGACTCTCCTCCAAGCCCTTTGAGAACCGCTGTCGAATGAGAAATGACTGGAAGGAGTACTGAAGTTCGTTTGCAAGACCCTTGAGATCCTTCAAGATGAAAGCGTCGCGAAGATTCCAGAATAAGGGATTCTTGACTCGGTCGGTAATGTTCTGCTCAGCCATGTCGAATGCTGTGTCTAGTACGTTCATGAACATGGAAGCCTGTTGATGAAGTTCATCCTCTCCTACACCCGCAGCAGACACGGCTGATTTGCTGGTGTTTTTCATGACATCTTGAAACTTCATCAAAACCGTTGATCGGAACATTCCATGTCGACCACTTGACTTTTTGTCCATGCCAAATCTCATTCTCTTTTTATCATTTCTGACATCGGTTCTGGTCACCTAAAATTGGTGAGTATTTTCTCCCAAAAAATAAGAAAATAAGAACATACTGGCTTTAGAGGAGGTTCAGACTTCTTCTCTCCAGCCTTCTTTGCTTCAAACTTGTTCGCTTCAAATTTCCTCTTAGCTTGATACTTGGCAGCGTATTCCCTTGAAAGTCTCGGTGATGTTGATATCGCCCTTCTTGTCACCGGAATAGGAGCTCGTAAAGCTCCAGCCCGGAGTAAAAATCTCATTATGAAAATACAAAGAGTGAGCCAAACATGCTCCTCTTGAAAACGAAAAAAAATAAAAAATAAAAAATATCGTCAAATGACCGTGTCTATTTGCACGATGGCGAATGCGACTGAGTCTCGCCATCATATGAAAACCCATCTCAAAAAAAATCCCATGAGACGGAGATTTGTTCCGCCGCGCTCCGTGGGTTCGCATGAGAGTGGGGAATGACGATGAGACGCCCGCGACCAGAGTTGTCATTGTAGACTTGTTACTTGACTTTAACTTTACTTGGGTTAATTATCTTGGTTACCTTGCTTCCATTTCTTTCTTCAGCCTCGTCGTGTGGTTCCATCTTGAATCGCCTTCAACTTCAATACCACTCAATCACTTCATCAACACTCAGACTCGGACTCGCCCATCATGGCGTCGTCATCAACTCCAGCAACTCCCCTACTCTAGTCCGTCAAGCATCACCATTATCTACAAACACAGCTAACAATCTTCAGCTCCTGTATCGCGCATAATACTACAATCCTCTCAGAATGCACAACATCAGCCTCCTCCCAAACCTCATCCCTCGCCTCCCTCATCCTCCCCAAGATCGAGCATACAAACCCTCAAAAGCTCACATACACCCACGGCCAACACCAAATCCACTATGTCTCCGAGTCCCCCTCCGAACATCGCGATTATCCTTCCGCGGGCGGCCTAACATTCCTCGTCATCGCCGACTCATCCCTCGGTCGTCGCGTACCATTCGGTTATCTCTTCGAAATCCGCAAGCGCTTCCTTCAGCAATTCCCTGAGAGCACTGACTTCTCCGACATGCCCAACTACGGCGCTGCGTCGTTCAACTCGGAACTTAAATCTCTTATGGTCGAATACGGTACTACAAGCGGAGGTCGCGACGATGCTATCGGAAACGCCAAGCGTGAGATCGACGATGTTAGGGGGATTATGACAAAGAACATTGAGAGTCTTCTTGAGCGCGGCGAAAGGCTGGACTTGCTGGTTGACAAGACGGATCGTCTTGGTGGTAGCGCACGAGAGTTCCGCGTACGCAGTCGTGGCCTGAAGCGCAAGATGTGGTGGAAGAACGTCAAGCTTATGGCACTCTTGGCACTCGTAGTATTCCTCATCATCATGGCTATTGTGATCGCTATTAAGAATGGGTCTGGTTAAGGTAGGGTTTGTGAGCGCGGAGCCATTCCTTTGTATTATTTCCTTCTTGTTGAAACTGTGTATTTTCCTAGGCGAACAGATGGGAGGGACAACCCGGGCAAAAGGGTATAGTTATGCAACAGAGTCCTCTTTTCAATCAAACTGATACCCCAATATCAATCCATCTCTCAACGTTGTCGTAATCGTGAAAGTGTGTCGTAACCATCCACCACTCACCCTTTGTCGCCAGGTATTTCATCACCCAAATGCATGAATTAAATCGTCGGTTTTGTCTCCGATCCTTCATTTGTTGTTCTCAAAGCTTCGGTTTTCTTCTCTCACTTTCTTGATAAATATATCCCAACGTCACAGGACTAACAACCGATCCCGCAGCCAAAGAAGTCGGCGCTCTTCGGAATCTGTCTGTGAAAAATGCCGGGTGTAGCGAAGAAGCGCAAGGAACAGGTTTAAGCGGCGGCGGTTGTGTCGCCGGAGGACAGGCAGCGCCCATTTCGATGCTTTTTGAATGGCGAATAAATAAAAACAAAGACTAAATGACGATGAGTTATCACATTCTCTGAGATTTGGGGGACGTAGTATTAAAGAGGCACGGTAGATATCTTACCTTGCGCCGAGGTCACTGTTGATCTTTCTCCACGTGCTTCGGTAATCACACCGATGACCTTATTTCTAGCGGCCGGAATGGAAGACTCGGAATTGATGATGACGGAGTAGCTCACCGTAGCGTATTCCTCATGAAACAGGACCAATTGATAAGTCCGGGGAATCGGGGAGACATTTACCGAGAAGCGGGGAGCCCTGTTAACATCGAGATAGTAAACCTTGGTAATGAGATAGACTGTTCATTCATTCGATACACTACAATAATGCAATAATACGTCATACACACGCTCACTATAAACTAACCAATTCACAATCCCATTCCTCAACTCCAGCGCCTGTAGTCCAGCCATTCCCGTAAGAGGCACCTTAATCATCCATGGATATACCTAACAAAAGAAACTCCTTCATCCCCGCCATTGCTCCATTGGATTCTCCCTCTCTTCTGCAGTCGCTGTGAACCTCGGTTGATAATCGTCGTGGCTCCCGCGATGTCTCCAGTCTTGTCCTCTTTCAACACCTGGCGTCGGCTGATTTGAGAGAATTCTCTCTGCTTCACCGTCGCCTTCCTCGGCGTCTTTGCCATCTCCAAAGACTTTGTCCACATTGCCATCTTTCTCAATACGTTGCATCAGATCTTGGTCTCCAGGGAAGTAGACTCGTCGAATAGCTTGAACGACAAGATCAATCACAATGAGCACCACGAGCTCAAGTAGTACGACCGTCCACCATTGGAGTGTACGACCAAAGTTATCAATGAAAGCGTCGCGGACAATGTAAGGACCAAAACTCTTGGGTTTGATGCCTGAGAGTGCCAGCATCCACAAGAACCAACCAGCGACAGAAATCAGACAGCCACCAAAGGTAACGACAGTTTTGGTGTGTACTTCGAGAATCCTGCAGTGGTCAGTAAACGGCTCATTATCGGACAGCGCGAGACTTACAATAGTTTGATGTTGATGAAAATAACAGCAACAGTGAAACTAACCATGCCCATGGCAAAGATGCTGGTATCTCGATCATAAAACGTCTTGTCGTAAACACACCAAGTAAAGTACCAGATCACAAAACTCCCTGCAGCACCCATGAACATCCATGCAAAGTACTGCGAGAATCTGAATCCGAGGTTCCTCTGACCAAAGGTGTACAGCTCCGGTACTTTCATCAATGTCTCAGCACGAAGGTCCTTCTCAAAGATACCGAGAAGAATAACAGGAAGTGACGTGAAGGCACTGTTAAAGACGGTCAAACTCCATGATTCGTAAAGTGACGTTCCAGAGTATCCGTTGTAGTGCTGGTAATGGGCTTGAACAATGAAGAACAGGATTTCTTTCCAGAAAGTTGCAAGCACATACTTGCCAGTTCTCATGTAATTCCATCGGCCATGGACGAAGAGCAGTTTTTGCAGGAAACGGAACTGCGCGATTGAGTAGTCCGAAATTCGAGCGGCCTGAAGTCCTTCGCGACCTGAAATTCCGATGCCAACATGAGAAGCCTGGATCATACCGATATCATTTGCACCATCGCCAATTGCCAAAGTCATGCTCTTAGGCACGTATCTTCGAATCGAGCGAACGAGGTTTGTCTTTTGCGACGGAGAAGCTCGACAGCAGATGACAGAGTCAACGCGTATAACAAGGTCGTAGAAAAGAAGAGATAGCTCATCATCTTCGTCAATCTTGGCAAGTGTCTGTCCATCAACGACCACAACAGAGTGCGGAACCATGCCACGACTAACATCATTGAGAGTCGCAGTAATCGTCTCTTTCAGCTCACCCAAAGTCGCATCAAGCACGTAGACCTCTGACCAAGGCTTACACACGCGAGCAGAATGACCAATATTAATAGCCGTCTCTCGCTTGTCGCCCGTGAGCATCCAGACTTTGATATTGGCTCGACGCAATTTGTCAATAGTGTCTGGAACTCCCTCTTGAAGCTTGTCCTCGATTGCTGTCGCTCCGGCAAGCTCGAACCTCTGCTCAATAAGCTCTCCAGCGGCTTCGATGCGTTCCTGACGATCGACCAAACTTGTCTCAGCTTCTCTGTACTTTGCTTTCCAAGTGCGATAAGAGTCCTCGTCAATGTAGCGGTAAGCATACAAAAGAGTACGAAGACCCTCGCTGGCAAAGTCATCGACGTGCTGGAAGCATTTCTCGAACACGGCGCCTTCATTTGCAGCCATTGATTCGTCGATCTTGCGCTCAGCATCGTCGAATGAGGGCATTTGGGCAAGACTCTGTCGAGGACTCATCATTTCTGTTGAAGTCCGAGGTGAACGAGCAAGCTGCTGCGACAATTGCTTCAGATCAGTGGAACGTCGTCCCAAACTCAATCTGAGGCCTTCTCGGTTAGACGATTCACCCCTGGAGAATCCAAAACTATTGCGAGGGCTTCCGTAGGGACTACCATAAGGACTGACGCTCTTTTGAGAGTTGATCCGTTGCAAAGCCTGATCTTGTCGAGAAGCTCGTCGCTGACTTGACCGACGACCGATATTCTTTGCGGTTTCTTCAGCGAGATTACTCAACTTTAGACGCTGCATGATAACGTTGTCGGCACCCTTGCAAAAGACGCAGATACGTCCATCAGGCATGCGAATGATGATCGACATTCTCTTCCTCTTACTGCTGAACTCGATCACATCCAGCACCTGATACGTCTCGGTGTATAGAGAACCATCTGCGTCACGAGATTCCAGCTTGATAGCTTGTGCAGGACGATCAATAACCAAATATCCCAAGTCTTTAGCAGCTTCCACGAGAGCCAGTTCATCGGGAGAAGCAGCTTGGAATGTGATGTTGCCATCATCAGTCTTCTCCGGAAGACAAGTATGACAAAGAGCTATACACAGCAAAAAGTGCTTGGCTTTCCGTGAGAAAGGAGTGTTGGGCTTCCTCTGAATGTAATCCAGCAGATCTTCCGTCTTCATGTCGGCATTTTCAGCTGTGTTGACAGTGGATTGCCAATGGCTTGCAGATCTTGTCGACATGGTTCGGATAGGTTCTGGTCGAGATCCGCTTCCACCCGTATCATCGTTTCCGCCATCGAAAGTCTTGACATGGCCCGTATTCTTTGCCGCAGAAAAGCTTGCCTTACTTTTACCCTTTTTCGGTCGTTCCGACTCTTCAATTCGTCGGCGCATCTCCTCCTGATCTCTCTTCACGTCCATATCATGCAGACAAGCCACGCCAGCGACCGACATTTTGCGAAAGCGCATGATATTCTCTGTCAGAGTACCAGTCTTGTCAGAGAAGACATAACTGACTTGACCCAGGTTCTCAAGAATAGTGGTCGTATTCGCAACCATGGGCGTATCAGATATCGGGTCATACATATCCGCATCCTGAAGCAAGTATAGCTGCCCCAACTTGATGATCTCAAGACTGATATACAGCGACAAGGGAATCAGTGTGTTAAACATTATAATGAACCCAAAGAAGATTTCCTTAAAAGGGATGCTGCCATTCCAGAAACCAGATCGCTTGATGTACCAAGCGAAATCCTCAGTTCGATCTCGCCACAGGTAGTAACCAATAGTTAGACCCATTGTGAGCATAAGAACGATGAAGATCTGGACCATAATCATCCTGTTAATAACTGATTGCATAGCGGGTTTCTTGGCGCGGGCATTCTTGTTGGCGTTCATTCGAATCTTGCACTCCTCGCCTGTATTCACAATGATACCGAGGGCCTCAGCCGTGTTACGGAGAGTGGAGCCACGGTAAACGACATTGTTCATAGACAGTGGTAGAGTTTCGCCGTCGACAGTTACTCGACCATCATAGCTGTAAAGGTCCAGGTTGGGGTTCTCGGAGATCACAGTGGCCTGTGTTGCCCGTAGTCCTTCGAGAGTGTTGCAGCGCTCAGCAAGTAGAGGACAAGCCTGTTTACTTTTAAGGTTTGTCTCACCATCAAGCGCCATGGTATCGATGTATGCAATGCCATTGGGTCCAGTGGCATGCAAAAGCACAATATCCGCAGGAACAGGGTCATCTCGGCGCAAACGAATGACATCGCCAACCCGAACATGCTGCCATTGAACCGAAGTCCAGTCTCCCTCTCCACCCAATTTGGCAGTGCCTGTAGTGCCTGACTCGAGATCATCAAGCATATGCTCTTCGCCACTCTCAGGTACTTGTTCCTTTTTCCTCCTCATTTTCTCAACGTGTCTAACGCGACCTTTTTCCGCAGCTCGATCCGTCAAAACCCAAGCCTCACTTCGATTCTCAACGCGATCAAGTCGATAACGCCTATAATCATCCCATCCTTCCTTGGCCATACTGAATGCGACAAATACGCCCAGAGGTACAATAGTAGTCCACTGTCCGACAGTACTTAGACCAGGAATCATCTGAATAGTACCAACAACAAGGAAGTAAAAGTTTCCAAGCTTGCTGAACTGAAAGATGAGTTGTTTCGGGAAGAAATCGTAGATAGTGTAACGGCTTGATCGGATAAAGTTGCTGCAGTATGGCTTTCCTGCACGCTCGTCGATAAGACCGTTGGCATTTCGCTGCGGTGGATTGAGAGGAATATGACGACCGTCAGGTAAAGGTTCGAGAGGTTTTTGGCGAAGAATTGTCTCGAGAATCACCTTTTGGTGGAACTCTCCAAGCTGTTTTCGAGTGCGATCTTTCCATGTTGGTTTTGCGCCAGGTCCAATTCTTCGCTGACGTCTTTCTCGAAGATACTTCTTTATATCGGCGCGCACTGAGGATTTCTTACCGTTTCCACCGAACCCGAAACTTGTCTTGTCAACTGGCGAAGTCAATTCCTTATCGGTTCGGTCCGCAGAATCGGGAGGTTGGTGAGTTGACAATTCTGTTCTCGAAGGAATCGGTCGTAATTCGTAAGGGCCACTCGCTCGTGGACGAGAAGCATCATCGGGTCGTCTAGTTCTAGACCTCGATCCAGATCTCACGTTTGTATCATCGGCGGAAGATCGTCGCGGGCGATCATTGTTAGGATCTGTGTAAGAGCGACCTGTATTCCTTGGTCTCGAGAAATTGGTCGAAGTTCGAGGATATCGCTCATCGAGAGCAGCGAGATCACGAGCTGTTTCACCATCGGTGTCATTTCTCGGCTGAGAAGGACGTCGCCCGTTATTATCGCTAGGGTATGGAGGAGCCATATTAAGGCCGTGGAATCGGCGGTAGCATCTGGAAGAAACGTTCGAGCTGTGGAGTGGTCGTGGGGAACGCGCCGGGTTTAGTTAGATTGGAGCGGTATTGAAACGAGATGATAACCTTGGAAAGGTTTCTGGTGTAATCAAAGAGAGAAGAAAGAAAACGAGAGAATAGGAACAGCTCGCGGAGGAGTTGGAGAATGTGGATGTTTTGTCAGAATTGAGTTATTAGGCTGGGCTGGGCTGGGCTGGGCAACGGGGGATCGTATACAGCCCGAAGCGGCCTTTACTCCAAGCCAAGGATTGATCTTTAAGCTACACCTGCCATTCGTAATCCTTCAATCTCCGCATATCAAGCGTTATCGCCCATTAATTCACTATAATTACCGCTATTCTTCACCAACAATTAATCTCATCCGGATCTTCGGACCCTCTTCGTGTCTTGATACCTCCTCACGAATTACACTTTGCAAGCATGACGGTGAATATTGAGGCGCAGCATCGGTACTTATCATCACCTCCAATCCTCGCAGCCCGCGGGTACTGTAACAGGCTGTGCGTCGTACAAGTTCCCCGTGGTTGGCACCGTTTATTCAGCCAAGTCGCTAACTCGTAGCTTAAATCAAGCCATCTAATCTGGCGACAAAATAAGCTCATGCACTGAATACGTTTCATCTAAAAACACTGGGGAAATAACATTGAGTAAGAGGCTGGACTTATTCAAGCGGACTCCAGACTAGTCTATTCTTGTCTCTAAAGGCTGACCAACACTTATCACACGTGCAATTCAAGTCCAATCATATCTCACTGCGCCTCGAAATATACGCAACTCAGTCCGCAGCCGTATGAAGACAAGAGGAGAAAATGAGACGGGTGGACATCAAGACTCGAAGGTTTGAGTACTCGAGGATAATACGCGGCTCCGCCCTGGTGGTACAAATCTCTTACACGGTCCGGTGTTACTCGCACATCTTCCGAGTGAGCCGAGTCACGAGCTGGGCTATAAGACATTGACCAACCTTGAATCCATCCATCTTGGCACCTCATTAATATGGGACATGCTCTGGTTAATAAATCTGTTAATTATAAGACGATCTAATGCTCTGCTTATTTATATACAAGTCCTCCTCCTTTGAATCATATCTGCATCTTGTCCAACCTGTCAGATACTCAGCCATGCTGATCTCCGCACCTCTGCCTCTCACGGTCCCCTCGGAGTCCGTTCATGTCACCCAACACTGCGCCTTGTAACAGTCTTTCTCACAACGATCCTACCTCCGAGTCATCCGTCCCTAGACATGGAATTTACAACTTACACAGCCAGTCACCACGCGTCTCAAGGCTTTGTCACACAATCACTCAGGCAAACTCAGAGTGAACATAACCCCATTTTTAATCAGCAATTCCACCCTATAAAAATACCCATGCCTTCGTGTCCAACTGTAGGCTTCCCTTGAAGTACACGTCTCAGTTGACGCCTACCGAGGACAGCAATCCAGCTGCTCATAAACTCCAATGTACCTTGAAGCACAAAAAAGATAGAAGAAAATCCCAAAGCCCCCCCATTAGAGTAATGAACCCAACAAAAGCCGCCGGGGCTTCTCCCCAACTTTCGACGTGATACAAAGAAAACAAGCTATCAATATATTAAAACACCATCATCTGTGTTTTTATACAAAGACAATGTGTATGCAGATTAAGTCCATGGCAGTGTGCGGTGGTCAAGCAGCGCTGCTCAAGGAAAATGAAGCCGAACGACAGAGTCGTCGGTTGGAAAGTGTTGAACAAGACCACCCAAGAAATAAACAAGTCGCGGTAAAAGATTCAAATGAAAGTACTTCAACGCGGGAAAGAGTTATACGATCGCTGTGTTGTGCCCGACATACATGACCGATGTCAAAGAAGTGTATCGTCATGCAAGTTCATTCATGGCCGTAGTGAGGAGAATCGACCAAACTGACACCATCGGTATCAAAACTGGTTTGGTAGAATTGAGAAGATGACGAGGAAAGTCACCTATATGAAGCTGGCGGAAAACAAGAAAAGGAAATCCCAATGGTATAATTTGCCCAAACGCCTTAGTATGATTGACATACTCAAAAACACCACCAACACCTATACCCGCCCTATACTCGCTTAGTTTCCTTGGTAAGCGTGGGGCATTGCCTCGGGAGATAGGCTTGAGGGGTCAACTGCGTCAAACTGCACAAGCTGATCCATGTCGAGATCAGCTTGTTGGTGTTGCACGAAACCAGGGGAAGTTGTGTGCATGGGCAGGTTGATGGTGTGCTTAGAGTACATCTCATTCAGGCTCGCCCCATCTTCCGAAACAGCACAAGATCCATCATTCATAGGATACAAATCAGCTGAGCCAGGGCGACCCATCATTGACATAGGAGGGGACTGTTCCAGAATGGAAGGCTCGCCAGGGCTGTTGAATGGAAGAGGAGAAACAGATGTGGGAACACCTGTGTCAGGGTTAACCATTGGCGACAGGAAACCATTGCTATAAGGTGTGTTGTAGCTCGACTGGGGAACCTCAGGACCAGGGGGGAAGAAGCCTGGGCTGGGAGGAAACTCGGCAGGAGAAGCAGTGGTGGCAGACATGGGGTATTGACGCATGTCAAGGCCGAATCCTGCCTGTGTATCAATGCGCAGATTAGGGGCCATGTTGTTTCCAGGAGGTTGAGGAACAGGCGCAAAGATGTGAGGGTTGTGCTGGGGAGGAGGAGGCATCTCTCCAGGAGGTTGGATGTAGAAGGACGGCATCGGCTGGTTCTGGAACATGGCGAAATCAACGGGCCCAGGAACTGATCGCGAGCGTTGACGCTTGTGACCAGGTCCAGGGCGCATGCCAGAGTGCATCTGATGAATACCCCACTGCTCCTGGTACATGCCGACATGAGGTTGAAAGCTGGGCTGAGACGAGGGTCGGGCGGTCGGGGAGACAGGAGCCGAGACGGAAAGGACGTGAGGATCGTTGTAGGGATGAGGGTTGTGTCGGTTCATGAAAGACTCAAGCGAGACCAACTTGGCGAGTTGGCCACTGAGAACCTTGGGGTTTCCACCGAGGTGGTGAACCAAGCAGTGGGTAGCTTGAAGATCCTCTGTGAAATCACCACACTGGAAGAATCCGTTGGTGGTGGGGGATGAGTCCATGAAAAAGTTGGGGGGCCTGTTCAACTCAATGACAATCCCTCCAAGCTTAGTTGGGTCTCCTTCGCCGTTCTCGAGGAAGATGTTCTTGATGGAAGAGAAGGGGTACTCGATCTTGTAGCCGGCCTGCTCGTTGTTGATGTAGTAGGTCATGGTGCACTTGTCGGGTGAGTAGAAGATGATGAGATCCATCGTGTTTTGTCCAACTCGAGTCCACTTTCCAATGCTGAGGGATCGGCAGGTAAGATGATGAATCACTGCTGTTCAGTTAATACACCGTTGTACGTGACGGGTCAAAATACTCACAAACTTTACCCTGACCTCCCTGGTCGCCACCGAGCATCATGTTACCGTGACCAAAGGGCAACAGTCCAGTACGGCCGAGATAACTTCCGCCGAGACCCTTGCCAGATTCCATAGCCTGCATAGCGAGATAAGCGCGCATTGACTCGGGGATTGAGTCAATGTCTTCGCCAGTCTCCAGACTCTTCTTGGCCAACAGCTTGATCTTAGCTCGTCTACTGCTGTCAGCGAAATTCTGCGAGCGTTGATTCTGCCACATACCTGTTCTGGAACCAAATCTGGACAGACCTTTCAGTCATGTTGATTTCCTCGGCAATTCTCTCACGGACGGTGGCAGTGGGTGTGGGGTTGTTGTTGAATTCCATCTCCAATGTTGTCAATTGATCTTGTGTAGCTCGCTGTCGCTTCTGGTTCTTTTGCTGTTGAGTGAGTGTGCTCTTGCGAGGAGGTCGTCGTGAAGCATTGTTGGCGGCTGAAGCAGAGGGAGATGGTGTCTCTTTTTTCATGGAGGCTGAGACAGGGGTCGGGACAGATGGTGAAGATGTTGAGTTGGGTGTGGTGACCTCGGGGACGTTGCCCAAGGTCATAGGGTGTTCAATCTCCGTGGCCATTGCTAAAAAGTAGATCGCGAGATGCGATCACTAGATGCAGGTTGAAATTATAAAATGGAATGAAACTGGTCGAAATCGGATGCTGCGAAGCGGTTGTCGTCGATTATACTTGATGCAAACGCGTTCAAGTGAGCTGGATTATCAGACAGAAAAGACGGCGGTGCCAAAATCGACGAGTCGGTAAAGGAACGTAGTGAATAACAGTTAATTCGGCAGTCAGTTCAAATAAAGAGTGTATTCCTTGATCCGTTGAACAGAAAAAGGAGATAAGAATAAAGTATCGTGATGGCGGATGTGCCAGTCTCGAACGGTTTTGGGCGTTTTAGAAACGTTGTGGACGTGGAAACGATCCTGGTGTAAGAGCTGTTTGAGCTTGGATGAGCCTAAAGAAAGGAACGGACCCGGAAAGAGTGACGGGAACCGAAGATTGGCTTGAAGATTGAATAATTCAAGAGAGTGACTTAAGGAAAGAAAAGAATGAACAAAAAGACGAGGGAGAAGAAGCGGAAGAAGCGGTCACAAGGAGTGTGGGCTGGCGATGCAAGATGGAAAAGAGAAACGGACGGGCCATGGGGACGGGGATGGGGGGAAGTCTTCAAAGGAGAAGAGCCGTTGCCGACAGAGTTCTAGAGGCCTACCTGTCTGTACCTAGAGGCTAGTCCTGCACCTTTGCCTGCACCTTTTGCTGCCGTCCCCTCCACGGGCGGGCACCTCGATCGGAGAAAAGGTACAGGACTCAGACCAGGGTACCACCACTAGTAAGTAGTGTGGGGACACGGCGCGGTACTAAAACCCTCAGAAACTGGGAAGAGGGAAAAAGGATGGAACCTCGACTCAATGTACCCTGGCGTCAAAGACAGAGGTGCGGGTACCTGAGCAGTGGCTTGGCAGAGTTACCTAGCCCCAGGTACATCCGTCTCCTGACTGGGCGGGCGTGATGCGCTTCGGTGGAGGGTAGACAGCAGCTTAACGCGCCAAGGGGCAGCGACGGGACCGTTACAAACCACAGCGCCGCCGTGTTTGGTCTTTAGTTGGTGAGGACGACAGGGGGTTGATGCATTGCAGCCCTGAAGTCGCCCGGGCCCAGCAATGGATCCCAAGCCTGACCAGTCATCGTTTCTCTCTTTGTACCCCCTGGTTCCGCCGCCCCCAAAGTCAGCCAGTCCGACTCTTCTCAACTTGAGAGTTTCCTTCAAGAACGAAGGCCTCAAACACGTTACGCCCTGACGCCAACATGTGCCTAAGTTAGCACAAACTAACCAAAACTTGTGAGATCAGCTACCAATAGCTTGTCGTGTCGCCACAAAAGGTAACTCTCAATTGACCTCCTTTTCAGCCTTGTCTCTTGGTTCGACAATTGAAGTCAACAGCGTAACCTCCAGATAAGCGATCTCTTCCAGATGAGGAATTTGTCTCGTCCTTGTTCGTCCGTCACATCAGATTCTCAGCATTGGAACAGGCCCCTGCCTTGTGGAAAAAGCCAACCGTGTCACATCCAACCCGCACAATGTGTACGAGGGAGGGGCCTATTGGCGAGTAGCAAAGCAGGCCATAGCGGGCCAAAACTGCACGAAGACTTTATCAACGAACCACTGACGAGTGACTGACGAGAACCACTGGCGTCCACACCCACTCAAGCCGTGCTTGGAGTCCACATCCGACACCACCACAAACATCCCAGCTCCCCAACGCACAGAACAAAGACATCCATCCATTTGTCCATTCATCCAGCGGTCGTGACCGGTCCGATTTCTCTTCGTATCAATTGCCTCTTGGCCCAGACTTGTTCGGACTTGGGTCCGTCAGATAGTTCCAGGATATATGCTAAATCAGTGCCGTCTCTGGATTGGGTGGCATCCAACTTGAGCCTGAAGGAATCGACATACCACAATTGGCAAGTGTGAAAGTTCAGAGGCCGGGTAGAACTTGTGGTCCAAACCCTGGATCAGCATCCAGGGGCCCCGCGAGACTGCCGCTGTTGGGGAAGAATTAGCTCTGGGTGGTCGGCATCTTTACCTGTGCGTTTGTTCTTTGTGCTTCAGCTTCCATGACGTGTGATCAATTGCCAGTTATTCATCTTCTGATTATTTTTGCTTCTCTTGAGTTCATCTTGACTTTTTTGCCATGTCACATTGGCTTCGCTACTTTGAGTCTGTGTCAAGTTCGATCCGTCTGACGCTGACACTGGCATCGTGAGAGACGATCGGCGTTCTCGTCCCAGACATCAGACCAGGGTATCCATCATGCAACAAAGAATTCAATGTGGCTGACAGCTGCAGTAAACGGACGGATACACCAAAAAGTCAAGGCCAAGACCAGGCGCAAGGACGCGGCGAGGACTTGAAAAAACGCACAGTTTGAATGGTCGGAAGTACGGGAGTGGAGTTGAAGCATCAATGAGAGTTTGTCTATTCCTCAGTTGGGTAGTATCGGTAGGGCACGGTACCTGCATCAGGGGTAAGGTCCTTGCTGAGGTGGGCTCTTTGGGTGAAGTTGTGCAACGATGAAGCTTTTCATAGACGTGCGTTGTGCAGATATGTAGAATCCATTGGATCATTCCTCTATGCACACTAATGCAAGGTACGCGCCAATGAAAATAGTGGGCTCGTTTTAGGGGACGACAGATAAACGGCCCCCAAGACGGAGCGGTAAAAGGGTGCTGTGTCCTCCATAACTTCACTCCTTATTGGCCGCCATTCCTGACGTTAGCTCTTCCTGCCAAAACAGGAAACCCAGAAACGGTCCGGTCTTACCCTATCGAACCGTTGTCTGACGAGGAGGGAAGGCGTCACCAGATCGATTCAGCTGGCGCCACACTTCTTTTTGGCCATCTCGATGCTAGCTTTACATGACGATATCAAATCATGTTGCCCTATTCAATACCGAGATTGATATTGGTCAAGACAACTTGAACCGAGACCGGATGAACCTGTTATCAAGGTCGCAGGAAACAATACGACATAACGCGCTTGATGGTCACGGTCGGAAGCACCTTGTCATGATGGATGCTGAGAGGAAACGCATGAGCAATGCGAAGATCAAACATATGGATGGCACGTGTTCCCACCCTTTCCTCGGTTGCGAATAGCAATCCACAACTTATCAGGAGGTTTCTGTGCCTTCAGCCACATATCTCAATCTCGCACCTTTAAACCGCCCTGCTGCTGTGCTACATCTGACGTAATGTCTTCGGTTGACGAAGGGTACCGGTACGCATGACTGTCGCCGAAAATCCGTGCCGTCACAAGTCTTGGAAAGCAGCCAGGCAGGCCAGTATTGGTTCGGGGCTTCAGCAAAGTATATCGTCCAGAACTTCATTATGAGGATACGGATGGTATGAAGTTCCCTTCGGATCTTTGACAATACTATGCTATCTCAACATGGATTCCACCTATGTCGCTCATCCTTGGGGGCTTCCTATCGGTTTTCGGCGCTCTCTTTATAGCTGGCAAGTTTGTGGTTGTGTTTGTAGAATTGGTAAGTGCCATAAACACGAACTAGAAAATTCCCTACCCCAATTGAACTCTTCCCTTGATCCACAATTGGTTTCAAAGAATTCAAGAAACACGACCATGGCTTCGGGTCATCCTGGTTTCTCTTCGTTATTCAGTTATGAAAAGTGTTAGAGGAATAATTGCATTTTCAATTCCCATCAAAATGCTGATTTATGCTAGTCAGCCTCGCCAGTCACATCGTTAATCCTGACTCATCTTTCTTCAACAATCTCGTCAGATCTGCTGGCTCCACGTTCCGACAACTCCCATGTCGACAATTGCAGGGGGTGATCCAAAAGGGGGAACGCGATGGCATTCTCTGCGGAGTCTTTGGATCCATTAGTTCTTCTCAAAGAACCTTTTACAAAGCCAGCTACAACTTTCGAAGTCGGGTTTATATCGTCATAAACTCTGTCTTTCGTTTCAGAAATAAGCCTCTGCTATTATCGGTAGCTTCAAGCATAACACGGATTTCCTGAATTGTACTCGTACCTGCATCAAAGGATCCAGCGAAGGATCGTACCACAGCAATGCCACCACGCCACGGCATGTCTCGTCGGCGTGAAAGACTTGCATGTTCGGGATCTGTCGTGAGAGGTGTGTATGCCGAGACCCTGTTCCTGCAGTAGTCTATCAATCCATCGTCATCCTGTGGACCACAACACGGCTTACTGTGTGATCTTTTCTCTTGACCCCTTTTCTCTTGTGCGAAACACTTGCGATCGACGCTTGTTCAAGCCTGACGTTGGGACCAAAAGTCGGTCGCGCCTTGGCAACTTTAGCGTCTATCAGATTATTCCGACTTGGCTAACGATGAATAGGGTATTGAAGGGAAGATAGAATGAAACTATTCAGAGACTACCGGCTTCAGCGATGAATGGTCCTACGGCCACCGCTATCTGGCTTTGATCTTTGCCATCACAACAAAGCCTCAACGGTTGTGGCTGTGATACGAAAAGTCTCGACCTTACTACGTAGTAAGCATGAAGCGTTGACACACACAACATCCTTTGATGGACGACAGGAAAATGGTGCTTCAGAGACATTGTTTCTTTTCTTTTGCCGGATCCGAGCCTTTTCCCGGGCGCGTCCGGAGTGACATAAAAGATCCGACATGATAGATCAGAAAACACGAGATGCATGTCGAATTGTTTTCATCGTCAGCTTGCTACTTACCAGTTTTGGCACCGTTACCCCTGACTTAGACCCCTGGAGGTGCATCCGGGGCATGGTACCTTGCAGGATCAGCATGATACAGAGCCAACCAGACTTGAGCCATGTCTCCGCCAGGCGGCCACATGCCATTGGGTCCACCTGTGTTGGAGTTTTACCTCACCCGATCAAGTCTAGGGGGTTCAATCGCCCTAAAGTCGCTCTCTTTTTCTTTGAGCTCTGGGGCTTTTCGGGTTGCGATTCAAGGCAATTGTGTCCATACACCAAGTAAGCTGAGAGCATGCAGCCATGAGACTCAGTTGGTGCCCACTGAATTATGCTTTGCATAAATGTCGGGATAATACAAGAGCCTGTGGTTGGTGGATTGGCATTCGACAACAACATCACGCGGTAGCTTGTGAGGATTCTTGATGAGCAATTGAGCCAATTGCACCACGAAAGAACCATTGCTATTTATTCGTCTCACATTATCACAAGAGACTTTTGCTCTCATGTTCCCAACTTCTGAGGTCAGAAAGCACAGACAAGAATGAGCACCGTTCGACAAACCCTACTGCCGATCGAGTATGGCCCAACCCATGGCCACAGTCGGACTGACTTATCAATCCTCTGACCAGCTCCGAGAAGTTCAACCGACAACTTGCATGACGAATCACGAAATCCATCCAATGGCGGCAAAGTTCATACTGGAGACGATATGCATATGCATCCATGGCGGGGATGACAGCGCGTCGAGCGGGTTTGTTGACCACTTGATTTCAGTCCTCACCATCTGTTGCAGAGTTGGCATGCACCACTCAGGAGATGTCTCCCTTCACGAGCATCCCTAGATCCTAAGAATAACTTGTCCAGACATGACATGGCAATGATACGAATTCTCAGACGCTGTTGGTAACATGCCAAGCTTGGCGGCTCATGCTAACTAACCGGTATGGGGCTCTCAGCATCATGCCCTTCAGCTGCACCGCTATGAAGGACAGCTGAAGCCCTGGCTGAGCACGTTTACCTTTCTACCTAGCAAGACGCGCTGAAACGTGAGTCGCTCCCCTGTTTAGTCAACATGCGCCAAACAAGGGTTGTGGGACGGAACCAGACTAACAAAATGGGGCGCCTGAGATCTTTGACGTCGACTATCATGGCATGGCTTTTCTCAGGGGATTCTCTATTGACTCAACCGCAGTCTCAATCTGGCTTAACCAACATCACCAGTGGACCCTTGGACCCGGGGTCGCTTCTTTCCGGCCTCACTTGGTCTCTGACCCCGTTTAATCGATCGTCAACTCCATGAGTCGAGTCAAGTCAGGTCAAGCGGTCGATTTAAGATAGGGGACAAGTTTATTTACTAACAACAAACTATGACATATTAGTCGACGCCCGCGACTTTTGGAAGAATCTGAGAATCTCTCCCTTGCATAAGCTACGACACCGCCCGAGACTACCAAGCTATCTACGGAGCTATTGAGCATGTCACCGCGGTGTTGAGTCCGGTGATCTGGATGTCACGATCCATGCCGATCGACAACAACGTTACCATAACAGCATAAGGTTGAGCGGGCTACCTGATGCCACGATGCGTTGCATATTGTCTAAATTAGGAGATGTGTCTGTGCTGGAAAGACATGTGGGATTGAGACTTGCAATACGCTTTGACTTTTCGACTCAGTATTACCACTATCAGTAAGTTTGTACAAACCATTAAATGGGCCGAGGCGTGTCTGAACTTCAACATGTTACCAATATCATGGTGCTTGCCGAATGCCATGAGACTCGGGTCTCATACATACCAGCCGAAGGGTCTCGCCAGCATTGGATATGTGCTACGTAAGACCCGGTCCGCGGATCACGATCTGAGTTGTACGATGTGACTTGAGGGTGTAACGGCACGGTAAGCGAGCCGTGCTAGGTCGATGGCCTTGACGGCCGCAGAGGACTCGGCATATAGATCAAGGTTAGCTATCGTGTCACTCGTTGGGGTACCGTATTAGCTTGAATGGGTATTCAAACTGGCAGTCAGCGTGGTGTATGGGCATCATTGGACAGGTATAGGAGGACTAGAGTCCATCATGATCTGGAAATGATGCGCCCATCATTCTTTTCAGGAATCATCTCGTCTTGGAGAGATTCACCTGTTGCCTATCCCAGTTCAAAGATCTCTCATCACCTCCTCCACAGCCCTCGCTGCCATTCTCTTCCTCTGTTCCTCCCCCATCCCTTCACCCGCTTCCCTTACAGCTTGGAGTTTTCTCATCATCTTCTCGATCTTGGCGATCTCATCCTCATCCAGGTCTTCTAACCCAATTCCCCCAGAGGCACCCTCCTTGCTAGTCTCCGCCTTGCTGGATTCTGAGGGTTCTTCAACATCCTGGCTGGACTCCCATATGGCGCGTCGTAGGCCTTCAAAGTCTGTTTTGTCAAAGCCAAAGCCCATCTTTTGGGGATCTAAATCTTTATCGTCTTCGTCTGCTTTGGCTGAGCTGGTTTCAAAGTCGCCGAACTCGGAATCTGATAGTGGTGCTTCGAGTTGAGACCAGTCGTTTGCTTCGAGGGCTTCTTTTACTCGTGCAACTCCTGTTTTTTCTGGTCCTCGTTAGTGACTTTCTGTGAGCGACAGATTCAACATACCGCCAAATTCGTTACGACCAGTATCGCCTTTTCCACCAAGAGATACAAACTCCAATCCAGCCTCTGCACAGATCTCATCCCATTCCTCCTCATTACCATCTCCTCCCACGCCGATAGCCAATCCTACACCATCCCATTCCCATCCCCCTAGTCCGTTCTTTAGGACTTTGCCGATGTGCTCTACTAGTTCCTTTGCTGGGTGATCCTGGGACGATGAAATCGGACCTGCGGTGAAGACGACTACAACACCTCCCAACACAGCGAGTACTTCGGCGGCTTCGGGAGAGAGAAATGATTCAGACCATTCAGAAGGCGAGGCGATGAGGTCAAGCCAAATGGGAACTGTGGTGGAATAGTATGGTGTTTTGAGAGCGAGGCTATGAGTTGTGCCTGCGATACCGAGGGAGGGATCTGGTGATTCTGGGGCTGATCCTGTTAGGTCTGTGACGTGTTAGTGAATCTTGTCGTGAAGTACGCCAGTGACTCATTTTGTAAATACGACCACTGAAATGTCACAGCAAGGGACGAGCTCACCTTTCACCAGCTTTGACAAAACTGCTGTCTCATTCTCAAGGGCCACAGCCAGTATTCTTCTTGAGCTGGAACTCATCTCGGCTTCAGTCATCTTGGCGACCCAAATGCGACACCTTAATCTGTAATGCCTGGAGTAAAATGCGATGAATTCTGAAAGAGAGAATGACTGCGGTATAAGTCGGCTTGAGCTTGATGAATGAGATTGGTAAGGGATGTGTAGATGATGAGTGAGCGACCTTGGTGGGATGGAGGGGTGCTGATAAGATAAGAAAAGAGCTACCCTACACGGCTGCTTAAAATATCGAATTTTGGCTGTATCAAGTCTTGATGGATGAGTTGAGGGAATCAATTTGGCTTTTAGATATTCAGATCTTGAGCTATGAGACTATTTTGACGCTACTCTCTCATATCTATGCTCTTAAGCTTCGCGATGTCGTCTGTGGTGATTAAGTTGCACGATGTGATAAGTTTCGGTCAACCAGCATGGCAATCTCAAAACGACAGCTCAAAACACACACGAATTAACATTTTGAGTTGGGAATAACTATCATGAATCATAACTAAAGACAATGCGATCTTGATACGCCAACGCTTCCATGCAAACCCAAGGAGCTCGGTCAATCTAATGCCCCTAAACACCAACCCAAACACCATCAAATACAAGGCGAATGTCTTCCACTCCCCTCTCCATCTCCCCCCCATCCAAACGTCCTCTGCAAAACCTCCAATCCCGCTCTCATTCCCCTCGCAGAATCTTCAGCACCAGGCGCAACACACTCATCCACTATGTCATCACGACTCAACCGTCCTCGTCTCCTCGTCTGAATCGCCTGCTCAATAGGCCGTCGCCAGAGTCTGAACCACTGATCTTCACTCATACATGCATATCGTAGCGTTCCCTGTCTGTCAGGGCGACTTAAAGACCACTCCACGAACACCGTCTCGTACCACCTCGTTCGCAACGATACCCACGGCCATGTGAATATCCACAAGAGAGTAAAATAAAACAAAAGAACAATCCATCGGGTAAGGCGCCATCGGTTTGTTCGGCAGTGGTTGTATATCTCAACGCGTGCATTCGTCGTAGGAAACGTAATGTTGACTTGCCCGCGATATCCCGTCCCCCGCACCAAACTCTCCAGTCTAGACCCCACGAGGGCGAAATCCCAGCCCGTCAATCGACGCTCTAGAACAAACACCTTGAGACCGGCTTTGCTCGCACAGTATCGATAGCACCATTGCGCAACACCCGGTGTGCCCTCCTCTGGCGGTCCGCTCCCTCCGAATCCCGGTGCGCGTGTCATAGCAGCTGTTCCGCGACGCACTTTGTCGAAATTGTTCACGGCGCGTATGCGTCTCCATGAACGACGTGTTGCCATTTCTTGATACAGAAGGGGTGTGAGTTCAATGTGGATGTCAAAGTCGATTCCATCCTTGCTGGACTTGCGGTCTAGACCTTGGATGCGGACGTATGGTCTTGGTGGTTCCTTGGCGAGCTCTGAGATGTGCTGTTCGAGAAATTCAGGGTCTGTATCAAGACGCTTGTCGAGATAGTAGACTACTTTGTCGTTGGATGTTCCCTTGAAGGGATGGAGACCAAGGGAGGATGAGCTGGCAGGAAGAAGATCAAATGGGTTTGCGTGAGGCCCTTCATTGTCGACTACAGTGTAACTCGGAGGCGGATCATCCTCTGAGCGGTCCGTATAAGGTGTCAAGTTCTGTTGTTGTCGTTGATCCTCTGGATAATGATGCATCGGCACTTGAGAAGTGGAAGTTTGACCACTCGTCACACTCTCCGAGTCCAGATGCGGAGGAGTCTGTGACGTTCGCTGCGATGCCATACTAGACGTTCACCTCGCACCAGGAGTTAATCGCCCTTACAGGGTTGATGAAGAACGATATAAAAAAGTCGGAGATGTTGATCAAGTCTAGATCTTGATGGAGTGATGAGCACGTGCCCAATCCGACCTCGCCACAGCGGTACGTAAGTATTGGCTGTGAAGCACTGTTAAAAAAATGAGGGGGAAAATGAGGGGTGAAGAAAAATACAGTAAACAACTTGAAGAGGGGGGAAATACGAACAAGCGAATGAAACTATTTTATAAGACAAGAGCCAAAGTAAATGTTATGTTGTCAAGTGGTCAAGGCTAACGAATCGTTTGTAACCCAGTGACGAAAGCAAAGATACATACCCTTGTCAATGAAGCAATTGTTGCTGAGAGTCACGGGTTGAGTGAGCAAGGGTAATGTAAGTTATTGAAGTATTTTATATGAATACATACGTATACTTTGTACAGTATCTACGTTAATAAGTTGTATGTTAAACTGTATCAAGGTATATGCTAGTTCATGCAATTTTGACGCCGAATTGCGGAGAACATCTCATCCACTTTCCGGACCCACTTTGGCATTGACGATGGCTTCATTTTTATGACTTGAAGCAATATACCACATTATCATGACTATTTATTTGGACTCGCTACTGCACGATACTTTTTATGCATCAAACTAAAAAAGAAAAGAAAAAAAAAAAAAAAAAAAGCCACGCCTCTCAATCGAAACTCAAGTCAATTATAGACATGCGCCTTCTATGCTTTTATTCAAGTCCATGGCTCATCACCACAAATATACAAGTACTGAATCCAGGAAACTCTTCCTATCCCTCATGCTTTTATTCCTCCTCTTCTATACGTGGTAGTTTTTCTTTCTCCCCCTATGGATCAACATCTACCAAACGTCCAGAGTCCCACTTCTTCTTCGCTGCCTTGAGAAGAACATCCAGCTCACCACTCATCTCACACATACTACGGAACGTACCATCCTTGTTGTTGATGAGTTCCCAAGGATGAGCATACTCCACCACTTGACCCTTGTCGAGAACCAGCACCTTGTCGTAATCTACAATGGTTGCTAATCGGTGAGCAATTGTGATCACGGTGCCTGTGAGTTCTCGGATTGTTTCTTGGATCTTTGAGTCGGTGGCGTAGTCGATGGATGCTGTGGCTTCGTCCATGACCAACACTGTAGGAGACTTGAGCATGGCTCGAGCAAGACATAATAACTGACGCTGTCCTTGAGACAAGTTCGTGCCTGATGCCGCGACTGGTGATTGAAGATTCAAGAAAATGTTCTTGTTGGTCTTGGTAGTTGGCGAGTTTGGTGAGCCAGGTGTTTGTGTAGGCGTAGGTGGCGATGTTAGAGGCTCATCAGGACCAATGAGCTGTACACGTCGAAGCGCCGCAAACATCTGATCATCTGTGTACTGATCAAATGGATCCAAGTTGCTTCGAATTGTGCCGTGGAATAGTGTAGGATCTTGAGGCACAATAGTGATGTTCTCTCGGAGATCCTGAAGACCAATGCTGCCAATCTCCAGTCCGTCGATGAGAATCTTGCCCTTGTCTGCCTCTAGCGCTCGGAAAATTGCCAGAGCCAGAGAACTCTTGCCTGCACCTGTTCTTCCAACAATACCAACCTTTTCTTGTGGTTCAATCTTGAGTGTAATGTTCTGCAAAACAGGGTTGAGCTCCTTTCGATAGCTTGTTGTGTAGTCCACAAACTCGACCGATCCCTTACGAGGCCAGTCTGCTGGGGGCCGGCTGTCCTCAATAACAGCATCCGCCTCTTGCTCAACATCGAGATACTCCTTGATACGTTCCATAGAGTTCATGTTTTGCTCATTGATGGCATAGAGGCGGACAAGCCACAGCACACTCTCAGTGAAGCTCAATGCGTAGCTCAGGGAAATACCCGCTGCACCTGCATCAGTTTTACCGAGGTTGAGAATGAGGAACATGCCAGCAAAGAAGGCCACCAGGTCTCCCACAAGATCAGCCCTGAAGGCCAACCATCTATTGCAGGCCCACAGGTAGATGAAGGGTCGACTCTGGGTGTTGATCTTCTCCAGATTGTCTCGGATGAATCGTCGTTCGTCGCCATAAGCTCGAATGGTTGTCATGCCACTCAAGGTTTCTCCGAATTGCTGGAACAGAGGACTGCGCTGAACTGCCTCAAGACGCTTCAGATCGCGAGAAGCTCGGAGGTAGAAAGCGGCGATGAGGTAGAACAGAACGGCAATACCAGCAGCGGCGTACAAGAATTTGGGTGTGATGAATGTAATCAGGCCAACCGTCATCATAAGAGAAATGCCACAGCTGATCACACCAATTGCCACAGGGGCAATCTCTTGGTCGACCGCCTCCAGATCTTTACTGAATCGGTTCATCAATTGACCAAGCGGCGTAACATCAAAGAACTTGAACTTAGCTCGCGTCACAGATGCTATCAATCGATCGTGAATGCCCTTTGATGCCGTCAATGAACCCAAGAAGATCCAGAGATCTCTGAAGAGAGCTGCAAGAGCACCTGCAATTCCTATAGCAGCGAGAACGCTCAAGTAATACATGGCATTGACTTCCTGCGGTTGGCCTTGCGCAAAAATGGACCCATTGAGAGACTTCTGATCTTCCATAGAGCCAAGCCGGACAACGTTGGCAAAGCCGACAGAGTTGAATTGCGTAGAAGAGTACACAGCCGGGTTGACCTTTGAGTCTGCTGTATTGTTGACGCCTGTGCCATTGACGACTGTGGTGACGTATTGGTTCGCCCATTCACGGACCCAGAGGTTGGTAGCCAATCCAGAAACCTGCTGAGCAATAAAGACGAAGAGAGCAACAATCCAGAACCACCAAGGGCCCATTGACTGAAGATAAAGCTTGAGAACGGGCCACTTGACTGATCCAGTGGCCTTGGTCTCTTCCATGGCATCCTTCTTGGGTTTGCTCTGAGCGTCTTTCTTAGAGCTATCAACACCATCGAGAGCATCGCCTTGGCCATTGACCGTGGTTTCATCGTCGCCGACGCTTGAAGGAACACGAGAAGGAATGCGCGAGGGATTTGCTGAACCAGGATGAGACTTTTGGATCTCCTCACCAAGCTTGCCGGAAGCAATAACCTCAGCTGAAGGACCTTGAATATCAACTCGACCATTCTCGAGCAGGACCACATAATCCGAAGAAGGAACACAAAGTGTCGTGTTGTGTGTCACAAGAACACAAGTACGGTTCCTCATGAGAGGTCCTCGAATGCAGTTGCTAAAGATCCATTGCGCGGTGTGCGAGTCAACAGCGCTCAGACAGTCGTCAAGTAGTAAATGGGCAGAGTTGGAGTAGAGGGCACGAGCAAGAGAGATACGTTGCTTCTGTCCACCAGAAAGTGTGATACCCTTTTCTCCCACCAGTGTTTCGTCGCCATGGTCAAGAATTTGGAGATCGCGCTCAAGTGCACAAGCCACTATGACATTGCGGTACCGTTGCTCGTCAAATGGTGCAGAGAAGAGAATGTTTTCGCGGACGTTCGCATTGACCAACCATGCGGACTGCGCGACGTATGCGATCGTGTTGGCGAGACCGGTCTCAGGATCGGGATGAACATCTTCTCGGCTGCGACCACCGGGACAGTAGACGCCTCCTTCTAGCAAAGTCATTTCACCAAGAAGACCCATCAACATGGATGTCTTTCCAGAACCTGTGGGACCTGCGATGATATTCAGTTTACCGATCTTGAAATCAATGTCCAGATCCATGAGTCGGAAAGCACGGGAACTATCCTCAGCGACAGTGTCCTTGCTGCCCCAAGTAAGAGTAGCGTTGTTGAAACCAATTCGCCTGACACCGTCGTCATCCACATTATCCAAGCCGAGTTGAATATACTTGTCGGTCTCTTCCTCCTGAAGGAACTCCTCCACACGATCGATAGAAACCTTGGTTTCCTGGACGTGGGCGAACATATCACCAAACTGGTCCAGAGGGACGCGGAGGAGCATAAAGAGAGACATGGCTGTAAAGGCAATGGATGGCTTCAGGGCCTTTTCCTCGACATATGTGTAGACAAGGAACGAGAAGAAGGTAATGAGAACGGGCACGGAGTTCCAAATAGCTACAGCCAGTGCCCAAACCATAAACCGCGAACGCAAAGCCTTGAGTTCCAGTTGACGCTTCTCGTCAATGATGCGACCGAAACGCTGCTCCCAGGCAAAGTACTTGATGATGCGAATGTTTTGCAAGACTTCATTGGTAACATTAGTACGCTTGTCGGTTGCTGCAAGAATTCTCTTCGAAGTGATGGTGAAACCGCGAGCAAGACCATAGTTGACAGGGAGAAGAAGGACCATGACGATGATACCAGGGATAGCACTAAGACCCATGACCTGCCAGAGCAGAACAACGGCAATGATCAGCTGTGTAGGAGCGGAAGCACACAGAAAGTGCAGGTATGCAGTGACTTCGGAAATCTTGAAACTGTCGATAGACATGAGGTTGATAATGGTACCCAGATTGGCCTGCTCATCAGCAGAATCGTCTTTCTTGTCGTCCTTGACACTCTCGTTGGCAGATTCGGCATCGTTGGGAGAAGCTTTCTTATCGTCCTTCTTCATGCTCAGAGCTCGCTTAATCTTTCCAACAAAACCATTCTGTGTTTCATCCTCCTTTGGAGGGCTAACTTTGTCATCAAGCAACACCTTGTCTTTGCCTGTGGAAGCCTTGCGACGAAGTGCTTTGGCATAGATGTCGCCGATAATAAGAGCTCGAACACGGATACAGATCTTTCGACCAATCCAGAGAGCTTGGTTATCGGCATATGAACGTATTAAATCGACTACAGGAAGGCCAATGACATAAAGCCAGATGACATTGATCGGTCTGTTTTTATCCGGGCTTTCTGCATTGTAGCCTTCCACGAATTCGAGAATCACCTTCAGAAGAAGGGTTGGCGCAAACGTAAAGAGACCGGCAAGGACGGCGAGAGCGCATTGGATCAGCAGGTCCCGCTTGAAGTACTTGAGCAGATGCATCGCGAGAGAACCAGTTCGCTTCATCTGACGGTAATCAGCAATGACAGCAGCGGCCTTGTCCTTGGGCAATAAGTTCCAGACATGCTCCATTTCCATGGGAGCCTTCCAGCCCTTGTAGACAATCGCATCAACCCAACCAAACACAGCCAGGGAAAACAGACTGGCCAAGGGTTCGCGCGAGGGTTCAATTCCATCCTCCCATTCCAAGCGGACCGTTTTGTTGCCCTTTCTAGTGGTCATTGCCATTGCGAAAAGGAGTGTAATAAGTACAAACTCCACAATTGTTGTGTCCTTGTCGACTGGGCGAATGTCATCTTGGAGGAAGACGGATCGGAAAAGAAAGACTGAGAGGACCCAGTTGAAGCTGTAGAGGAAAGCTGTATGGTTCCAGAGATGAGGACCACGCCGCTTCAGAGCACCGAGCACCAGACGCAGAGTCGAGAGGACAAAAACGTAGATCCAAATGAGTAGACCAGTAATAGCAGCAGCACGGTTATGGCGTCCCTTGCTGCCTTCAGACAGCTGGATAACATTTACGACAATGAGACCAGCGACAGCAAGTTCCTCAACAATCTGCGAAACCAATTGTCCAGTAGGTGTGTCGGCTTGGACTATAGAACCACGAGTGGTGGTCTTGACAAGGGCCAATCGACCGCCGTTAATCTCAAGCGCATCATTGTCATCAGAATCGTCAACCTGCTCGGGTGGAAGATCGGTATGGCTGTGGCGTCGGTCCTCGTTTGCAAGCTGTTGATACCTAGCTTTAGACTTGGACCAGGAGCTTAGAATGCGGGAAATGCTTGTCCAAGCTAAAAGCGCAAGGGAAACGAATAGGGCAATCAGAGGGAACAGAATCTGCAGGTAGCTAGAGTAGTACAAGAAAAACGGTCAGCCAGCCTTTTCAAAGCGCAGAGGTAAAGACAAGGGAGCACAAACTCTACTCGGAAGCAGTCGCTGAAGTCATCGGTCCGCCATATCGATTCCTTGCACTGCGCAAACCCCATGGGTTCAGAGATATTGCTCATGTCGAGCTCACTAGAGTGAGGGACTGCCGCAGAGGCGGGAAAAGCAAGTAATTCGAGGTATCGCGACAATGGATTGGTCGAGATTGTATGCGTAAAGAGAGTTCTTAGACAATGAGTTCGGGCAGGTGATCGTCAAGACCCAAGGTGGGTTGCACGTATGCGTTGGACCGGTAGCGGTGGCTGCGGCGCCGGAGGTCTCGAGGCAGTCAAGGTATTGTACAGTATTGTCGGAGCTTTGTCGCAATGATCCCGGTCAAGCGTCACTTGCAAGCACCATTGATAGAGCGTGGCGTGACGTGAGCGCTTCGAGTAGAACCCGGATGGTCGAGAAGAATTGATATCTCAAGACCGTAATTGCGCTTCTTTGCGATTGCAAGTTTGAGTCGTTCAACAGTCAATCGAACCGTAGGATGATGCCGAGGTCGCAGATTGTCGTGTTGATCATCGATCAGATGCCGTCAGAGTTTGTATGCGAACTCTGAACACTCTCGGACGAATGACGTCTTTGTAGAGAGCGTAAAAGGACCAAAAAGAATACTCTGCAAGAAACTAAAATGAAAGAATATCTGTACCGAGGTCAATAGAAATATTAGATGAAGAATGCAGTCGAAACAAAAGGTTTTGACCGTGACTTGCAGGAACTAAGAAAAGAGGAGGAAGAGATGAAGAGTGCGGCGGCCGTTGAAGAGAAGAACGAACCGAACGAACGGGGAAGACTAGGCCAGGCCCAAACAACATAAGTCCGAGATAGGTTATGGATTCACACGCACGCAAGACAAGACAAGACTTTACTCTTGTTGGATGCACCGGGGGGAGAGGAAAGTGGAGGGCATGTGTCGGTGTCCAGGGAGTAAGATGCGAGCTATGAAGCTTTAGTGGGGCAGTGATGGCCTAGGCTAGGTACAGTTCAGTAGGTGAGGTAACGATGCGGATGCAAATGCGATGCGATGCGATCCATACAGATGATGAACGCAATGTTGCCCTGCCCTGTAACTTTACGAAAGCCTTGAATTTACGGAGTAGTTGGTGCCGGGGTTATTCCTTGGCTATTTCTTCGTACAGAATTAACTTTGAAAGAATCTCTAGCCTCAACCATCCTTTGGACCCATTTACCCACTACAAATTTCTCACAAGTCGTCATGACAAGCATTAGCAATTAATGATGCGAGCAATCTGGATGTTACCCCAGTTCTATACTGTAATAACTGTATGACGGACGGGGCTGCGGGGACAATCACCTCGTCTACTCCGTTTCAAGCAGGTGTCAGATTCCTCAAATCAATTATCCTCACGATCAATTGAATGCTATGTATCTTTTCATGTTCAAATGCTACTGATTTATAGCAACCAATCCTTGCAAAAGGTTACAAGGATATCAACGTTGAGCCAAAACCCAGACATGTCTAGACAAGGTATGTTAACCAGACAGACCCAGTTAGCGTTTGGACTTGAAGATACCTAACCGACCGCTACAAAAGTGCCCTTTGCATCTGGTAACTCGCTCCGACAGCCTTATCTACCAGGTATCAGTCATGGCGTTATAAACCTTGGCTCGGAACCAATACCGAGGGTTTTCTGTTAAATGATGGACTGACTCGAGTAAACAAGGGCGAGGTTATTGATAAACATCGTGAGTCGACGCGTAGAAACGTGCAGTTATTTATGAATCAGTGAAATACCAGTATTGTCTTGACTAATTTCCACGCACGTACCATGTATTTGGTAGACACGGTGATAATTGGGATCGTGATCGTCATAAATAAAGTTCAATTGAATGAGCCTGATCAATACCCAATTGATTGCATTAAATGCCATCAAAAAGTTGACGATGATCCTCTGCTTGTCTATACCGGCGGGCTATGGAGTATCCCCAGTCGAGAGGCTCGTGATGTGTCCTTTATCAACCACCTAAATGGATCGTATCTACAGACAAACGTTACCCGTGAAGATCAAAACATTCATTGTTCTTCTTTGTCTTTGATCAACAATTACCAATTGTCATTCTCATCATATCATTTCACGACAAACGTTCCAGTCATACATCACCACAAGCTACCCTAGAAAGAACCATCTCCACAACAACACCACATGAGCTGAAGTCTTGTGCTCTCTTTTCTAAACAGGGATCATGTCTTCAACAGCTTACATGCCACCCTGCGGTCTGAGCGCACCCATCACAATTGTATCCGTAGCTCTATGATATGCAGGAAATACGCCCTCATCCAATCGCTTATAACTTTGTTTCTCACCTATCAACAGACAAAAACGCCATTGAGGCTCTACTATATCTACTGCTCGCAATCATCTTACAACAATCACATTGTCAAGCAACACAACCTTCAAACGTACTGTATGACAAGAGACATGTGTCGTGCATTCAGCCTCAACACATGCAAACCGTCAAGTTGATCACAATCCCCTCTTTCATGATTCGCTGTCCCTCACCGCCGGCTAATACACTCGTTCCTTATCGTTACTCCAGGTCCCTTGGAAAAAACGGTTCCCCCACGTTCTAATGCCGTGTAGCGGTTGCATTCAACGTCTTTGACCAATCGATGTCTGATGACCTTGCAGTTGAACTGGGTGTGTTCCTGTTGGACCGTGATGCGAGGGCCTCACTTGTGCAGGACCGGTGAGACCTGCAGTGCTGTGAGACAAACCGTAGACCAAACTCTTGTGTAGATATTTGTTTACTCTTTGCTGGAGTGTAACCGTCAGTAGGGTTACAGTCATCTCTTTCATTCCGACGTGAACTACCCTGCAGTTACACAGTCAGGCGAAACCGGACATTGCACAATTGGCATTAAATATATGTCATTCATAGAACGTTCTCGAGTTACAACGGAGCTCATCCGTACCACACACGTGGTTTTCAGACATGGCGTCCCTCTCCAACCAACTCGTCATGACAGCTCTTGAGCTATTTTTGTTAATATTGACACGACAGCCTTTAATAACTGTCACAATTCCCTTCCCAGCCAAGATGACATCACTACCCCGACTCCTCCGGCTTGTTGTAGCAAAAAGGAAACAAAAACATGTTAACTATTTTATCTTTTCTTCCTCTTTACTGTTGATACACAATACGCCCCTCTTAGCGGGCCACAACATAAAGCTGAATCAATCGTGCCTTATGTTCGTCAAGATGGCTGATTAGCCCATAATCATGCCCTTCATACCGGCCATGTCACCCTCCTTGGCGGCGATTTCGAAATAACCGTAGATGATACTGTAACATGTTAGTATTGCGATTGGAATAATTGGCCAAGAGATTCAACTTACGTGACAGCAAGGAGAGTACCGGTACCGGAACCGAGAGCGCCCAAAAGGTCACTGGTGACGGAGAGCGCACCAATGCAGGCACCACCAAAGGCGGCGGCAGTAGGAATGATGCGCTTGAGCTCCTTGTACATGGACTGATCACGGTGACCAGCCATAACGAGACCCTGATCCTTGAGCTGCTTGGCAACATCACGAGGGCTGGAGCCAGAGACCTCAATCCAGGTCTTGGAGAAGAGAGCGCAAGCACCGAGCATGTAGACAATGTAGGCGCTCATGTGGATAGGGTCGAGAAGAGCCTCCTTCAAGTTCTGAGGAGGAGACATGTAGTAGACAAGACCAGAGGTAGCGTGGAGCTGAGAAGAACCATCCTTAGCCTCCCAGACACCAAAGAGACGGACAAGGAGGTTCTCAGAGAAGCGGGAGTAGAGCATCTGGCTGATAAGGAAGACGTTGGAAGAAAGAGCGGACTGCAGCATGATGGGCATGTTGGAGGTATAGAACAGGCGGACGGGGTAAGATCCACGAGCACCACGCTGGCGAGAAGACTTGACGGGGATCTCGACACGGAAACCCTGAAGGTAGATGACAGCGGCGAAGACGGCAATGGTGGCAAGAAGGTTCATGATGTTGGGGAGGTTCTGGCGGTAGAAAGCCTCCTGGAGAGCTCGCTGCTTGTTGGGCCAGGTCATGAGGAGGTGGAAGAGGGCAATGACAGCACCCTCGAACTCGGGACCACGGCCAGTGTTGATGGTGGTGGGAGAGAAAGCCTTCCACATGATGGACTCGCAGATGTTGGTGGCAATGAACAGAGAGATACCGCTGCCAAGACCATAGCCCTTCTGGAGGAGCTCGTCAAGGAGGATAACAATCATACCGGCGACAACAAGCTGGAGAATCAGGAGGAAGACAATACCAGCACCAAGGTCGGAGGGAGGTCCATAGAGACCGGAGAAGACGTAGACAGTAGCAGTACCGGCGGAGAGGATGAAAGCCAGAAGCTTCTGGGCGGTCTGGTAGAGCTCGCGGTCGGACTTGAGGTCAAGGTTGACGTCGATCATGTGGGTGCCAGCAAGGAGCTGGAAAACCATGCCAGAGGAGATGATGGGGGTGATACCCAATTCCATCAGTGTACCACGGTTACTCGCGATAACCATTCGCAGCCAGTATAGAGGATCCGAGTTGTCGGAGGAGACGATACCGTAGAGAGGCATCTGGCTCATGACCAGGAAGATGAGGAGGGTGAGGGCCGTCCACATAAGCTTCTGGTTGAAGGGAATCTTGGTCTCCGGCTGCTGAACCTCAGGGAGGAACGGCACGAACGGTTTGACCAGATCGAGGAATCGTACTATCGAGCGCAGCCACTGTTAGCTTTTGTCCGATGATCACGATACCAATTGACAATTGCGCGCCATTTTGTCATGTCGCGCGAGCTCAAAAGATCGAGCTTCAGCTTCAAGCAAGGAGAACAACTTACGGGAACTCATGGTGGGCAACGATACTAAAGGGACAGAACAAGAATTGGACTATTCATCCAATGGGGGGAAGAAAGAAGGAAAGAAAGGGAAGATGCTGAGCTTGAAGAGCCCAGGCGATTTGAAGGGTCGATGGGAGAATAATTAAAGGAGAGCTGGGGGGCGGAGGTTGGCGATCTGGCTTCAATGAACCCAAATTGTAGATGTGTCCAATATTGGGAGTGGAGTGGCACGTGACCTACCCCAGCCAGGGGCGACTTGAGAGCTCCAGCTAAGGTTCCATTCCCTGAGCTTCTAGGTAAAACGTACCTATAGGGAGCTAGCTAGCTGTGAACAAAGGGGTTTCAGCCTCTGAGACCAATTGAAGCTAAGCTTTGAACCCCGCCGTAATTTTTCCGTCAAAATGACTCCGCTTTGCCTGTTCTGGAACATTTTGATGATTTGACTCGAATATTTGTTCATTTACACTGAAACAGTGAGAATTGATAAAGACAGTATCGAATATTTGCTATATATGGATCCATCAACTTAGATGCTTCGTCGCCTGAGTCCCCTTCTCAGGCGAAATGTCACTACAATGTCTAGAAAACCTCCAGCAGAACCTCTTGTGGTTGTGCTAGGATCAACGGGCACGGGCAAGTCAGATGTAAGTGTTGATGCTACATGATAGAATGTCTCTGACGAATAATAGTTGGCAGTTGAACTTGCAACGCGGCTGAATGGTGAAATCATCAATGCCGATGCTATGCAGTTATATAACGGACTACCAATCATTACTAACAAAATCACCACTGGAGAGCAGCGTGGTATCCCTCACCACCTTCTTGGACATATTTCCTTGGATGAGCAGCCATGGGATGTTGACGATTTCAAGAGGGAGGCGACTCGAACAATACGAGAGATTCGTGATCGAGGACGACTACCAATCCTTGTTGGTGGTTCACAGTATTATGTCGACCCGATACTCTTCAAAGAGGTTATTCTGGATGACATAGACCTGGATATGTCCAAGTCATTTCCCATCTTACAAGAGTCAGGCGAAGTTATGCTCCATGAGTTACGGAAGGTCGACCCTGCCATGGCCGATCGATGGCACCCCAAAGATCGTCGCAAGATCCAACGATCCCTGGAGATTTACCTCAGGAGCGGCAAAAGAGCATCCGAATATTACGCTGAGCAACAAGCTCGAAAAGAAGCGGCACAACAAGACGCCAACAAACAGCCATGGGAGAATCTGCTATTCTGGGTCTACTCGGAGCGAGATGTCCTGCGAGATCGTCTCGATAAGCGAGTAGATAAGATGCAGACGAGTGGACTCATGGATGAGGTCCGAGAACTTTACGAATTTAAGCATAAAAAGGAAGCGGAAGGCCAACGTCTCGATATGACAAAGGGGATATGGCAGTCAATTGGATACAAGCAATTCGAGCCATACTTGTCTGCTGTTGACGAGGGACGAGAAGCCGCTGAGCTCGAGAAATTGAAGAGCGAAGGACTTGAAGAAATGAAGTCGGCAACGAGACGATACGCTGTCTACCAGACTCGCTGGATCAGACTGAAGCAGATTCCACGGATACGAGAGATTGGCCCAGAAGCTATGAACAACATGTATCTTCTGGACAGTACGGATGTGTCCGCGTATGGACAGAACGTCGTTGAGCCGGCTGTAAAGTTGACGGAGCAGTTCCTCAAAGGCGAAGAACGTCCATTGCCGACTGAGATATCGTCACTTGCTAATGAGGTTCTCACACAAGTTGGGAATCCTCCACCCAAAGCAGCACCATGCAAACGTACATGCGAAGTCTGCCATACAGTGTTAATGACAGAAGAAGCATGGAAGCAGCATTTAAAAAGTTCAACTCATCGACGAGTTGTTCGCAAGAAAGCTAGAACGTCTTTGGTACCAGTGGAAAAAGTGCCCGAAGACAGCAAAGATGAGGGAGACTCTGGGCCAGAGCTAGGGTCCATGTTTTCAGAGTGATCAATACAAGCAGTCAAACCTACCATCACCGCGATCTGAGGACTATCCGTACAACCGGTATTTAACAATCACGTCACTTACAACCATGATATGAGAATTCTGGTTACGCCTAAAGCTGGCTGCTTGAAGGTCATCGCTCTTGAAACAATATACCGACACTATATGCTGTCATCGGATCGACTCGGATGCTAGCCGTTCACCCGTGTAAACGAATAATAGAGGTATCATTCAATGTTTCAATCAGGTCTGTTTGACCTGCCTACTGTGAATCACAAGTCTGCTTTACAAATCGAAGTGCTGAAACCCTAACCGGGCTCCGAAGACGTTAAGAGTAGACAACTACTGTTGAACCTTTTCATAAGGCTTACCGTAATTACGATGAGTTGGCACCGAGTTGAGCATACACCGAGGCCATCTACGCGACGTCCTTTTGCTTAGATCAAGGACCATGCCAGTTTGCATAATGATCTGGTCAGCTGGCCTAGGATAGAAGTGACGATAGTAACCCGCTCACCCGAATCGAGCACAAGACCTTCAATGCGGCAGATCATGATAGACGTTAATTATGATGAATTGCTGCTCTTCAAAGTCTGATAGGTTCACCGGACACTCGGTGATATCACGTCCGTGGGGGCGTATCATCAGAACGCGAAACATAGACAAGGATACGAAAACCATATGGGGCCGGGCTGTTGCCATAACCCGATGAGTGAGAGTAGCACAGAGAGTCATAGAAAAGACTGCGGAGAAGAGCTTATAACCTTGGACCTGAACTGAGCGTTTGGGTTTGAGAACGGCTAGTTTAAGTGGCTTAACCTTCCGGAGCTTCCGAAGTTTACGAAAATATCGATCAAGAGTTTTAGATCGTTGTATATAAAGGTCTGACGTAGGATGCTAAACTACAGACACTTTGGGATAGTATCGGATCAAGGTTTTAAGTATTTAATGTCCGTCAATCTGCATACGGCAACTATTCTGATACAAATTGAGTCATCGGGCAGGGCTGGCGCTTTGGTCCGTTGCGGCGGACTTGGATGACAAAAGTCCGCCGCTATCCAGCTAGACGGGCTCGAGTTTGGGTCCAGGGGGGTGTCATTGGTCAGTTTCAGCTAGAAGATTCGATTTTAGCATATCGACCATGTGAACCTGAAGGAATGCATCGGCGATTTTCCTGTCAGGCAGCTTTATATCAACCTTGCCCTTTGGATCTTTGAGGCCAGGTTTACCGTCTATTTACGGTATGGAGAATAAGGCAACAAAATATCTGCCTGAATCAATACAGCCCTAAGAACAAAGGGGTATTTCTTTTATATTTATTTCCTTGAACCCTTACGTCAACTGATGTGATTGTTGAATAAACGGAATACGCGGATTCCGGTATGCGCGTTTAATTATTCAATCCTTTCATACCACCTTTTATGCAAAGGCATTGGACAACTAGCACAATCTTCAACAGCCACTGAACAATCCGACGAGATCTGAAAAAAAAATCATAAGCCCCCGGGCTACCTCCCAGAAGAGACAAGAGAAGCAAAGCAGCCAGCCATAACCGGCTCTACGTTATACCGGTAGACTCGGCATCTTACGGTATCATCAGCTGTCCTGCTTATCGTTTTTTGCGCCGGGGAGTTTTAGAGTGTCTGATCGATCAGATCCATTTCACTTCACATCATTTTTGTTTCTTCTCTTCCTCTTTCAGTCATAACAAATCCTTTGTTCCATTTCTGCTTCTGTTCTGCTGCCCCTCCCCCTCACTCACCTGACCCCAGTGAAACCGACGGAAGCGGGCTTCTGAAGAACCCCAGCTACCCGCCCGCTGTACGTACTGTACTGTACTGTACTGTACGGTCCTAAGGTGGAGCTCACGCTGGCGTCATAGGATATTTTACTCAACCTTCAACTCTCAGCGACGAGACTCTATGACTGTTATGTGAGGATTTGCTCAATTCTGCGGTCATGTCAAACAACATCACTCACGGGCCGGGCTCTGTATCGCACAAGAACCCTCGTGTCTTGGCCTGCGTCTTGTGTCAGCATCGCAAGATCAAATGCGATCGTAATACGCCCTGTTCAAACTGTATCAAGGTGAGCATCTACTCTGCAGCCGCCAATCTCTTTATCAGCTTTATTTATCAATATGATCTTCTAGGCAAATGTTACATGTACTCCAAGCACTCCCGCTCCTGCGAGGAAGCGCCGGAGACCCAATCAGGACCTCCAGGAAAGACTTGCACGATGTGAGCAGTTACTAAAACAATATGCCGATGGCTCTGTACCGTCTCCTTCTGCTGTCGGTCATTCACCTGCTACAAATGGAACCGCAGCAGATACTTATCCTGCTACACCGACCAACATCGATGGTCAGTCCAAGTGGAAACCAACTGGAAAGATGGTCAAGGAAGAAGGCGGAGTGCGATTCATGGACAGTTATCTCTGGGCCAACATTCACGATGAGGTGAGTCCACTGACTTGATCTGCTAACATGCACTAATGCCACTCAAGCTCCAAGCCATGAGAGAAATTGTCGATACCGATGATCCAGAAGAAGCCAGTGTTATGGGCTCTGAAGATTTGAGCCCAGATTACAATATCGATCTGCTGATCCCAGCCGATACATCTACCAGGTCCTGCGAGGAACTCCAGCCTGAGCCTGTTCATATCTTTAGACTCTGGCAGTTATTTGTCGATCGCGTCAATCCTCTGACCAAGATTATCCATGTTCCATCTGTCCAACCATTTGCCTTGGAGATGGCTGCCGATATGAACAAAATCCCACTCAACTACCAGGCTCTCCTATTCGCCATCTTTACCATGGCGACAGTATCCCTCACCGAGGCTGAGTGTCTTCAGATGTTGGGAACGTCTCGGGATGAAGCTCTTCGACGGTATACCATTGGAACCAAAGTGGCACTTACAAAGTTTAACTTTCTCAAAAATTATGACATGGTGGCTCTGCAGGCATTGCTACTATACTTGGTAAGACAATGAGTACCCCCGTATAACTATTGCTGACGGTTCCAGTTATCTCTTCAGAACCGATATGATCGACATGCGGCCTGGATTCTCAGTGGAATGGTCGTGCGAATCGCGCAAAAGATGGGCTACCACCGTGACGGCGACTACCTGGGACTGAACGCCTTTGAGACCGAGATGCGACGACGTATGTGGTGGCAGATCATCCTCCAAGACGCCAAGAACGCTCTCGTTTCTGGCTTGAGCCACTCGCTTCTCCCAAGCAGCTGGGATACCAAGATGCCACAAAACGTAAACGATGCCGACCTTTTCCCAGGATCAATCGAACCCATTCAACCCCGCGAGGGTCCAACAGAAATGGCCTTTTGTCTCATCGGCTACCAAATCGCCAAATTCCTTGTCAACGCCGAATCACTCCACGGAACCCCCGGATTAGAAGCTGCCGTCATGGGACACGACTTTGAAGGCCAAGATCCTGCGATTCTACCGAGTATCCAACAGTACCGAGACTTGGTGGACAATTTGGAGCAGAATTTACTGGAGGTTGAGGCTCGTTACATTGATCCGACGGCTGGAAACGTACACATCGCCGCACTCAGCATTCGTCCGATGATTTGCAGCAAGATGAGGGAGATACTGGTACCCATGAAGGAGCAACCCGAGTGGGGAACGGAAATTCTCGACAAGAAAGATAACCTCTTCAAGATTGTGCTGATGAACAATGAGCACAGCACCGACGCTTATGGCGTGATGGACCAAACTGGTTTCCTCTGGTTCCTCAAGTTTCATTTCCAGATTGATATCTTTACAGTCATGACGAAGCAGCTCTGCCAACGACCGACTGGTTCCCTTGCCGACCGCGCATGGAACATGGTTCAAAGAATTTACCACTATCATACCGAACTCCTCGACATTTCCCAAAAGACATACTACATCCAAGCCCAAACAGTACTGAAGGCTTGGAAGAATCGAGAACAAGCCTTCAGAGCAGCTGGTCAGCCCCTCGAAACACCGAACTTTATCTATCGCCTACGAGACGTCGTCAAGAGCGAGAATCGAACTTCAGAACCTTCGCCACAACAACCTGTCGCCCACCCTCCTCAAAATTCACATCAAATGACCGATCTTGATCCATTTTTGGGTAATTATCTGGACGTATCAACGCTGAATTGGGATTTATGGGGGAATATGAACCAGCCGCCACAGCAGCAACAGAGTCAAATGCCGGTTTCTTTATTTGGCAATTTCCCAATGGGCAATATGGGCTAGGGTTATGAGATTGTAGTTATGAAAAGTTTGGAGCGGGTATGATAATGAGCTGGGAATCTCCATGGAATAGGGTGCATGTTGGATTTATAGAGCGGCGTTGGTAGGGATGGATATTACCAGGGGAGCACATTGTATCAATATATTTTGTCTGAACAGTCACAAGCCACGAGTCATGACGAATAGTGTAGAATTGGTCTTTGTTTATTGTTTCGACATGTATGTGACTCTCCATAGTCCTTGAACCCCTTGTCACAGCAAGTCTCATTCATCCTTTCTTCCTTGTCATCAAACTCTTCTCCATGCTTTCACCAGACACCTCAGTTCTGAGCATGAGCATGAGGCTCACGGGTTGATTCAAAAACTGGATAAACGTGTCCCGCCCCATTGCTCCCACGAACAAGAGGATGGTTCAAAGCACCATCGGGCATGGCATCGAGTTCGATTTCAGAGTTCACATCGGAATCGTCATGCTCACGACCACGAGTTCCAGAAGGAGATTTGGGGCGAGAGCGCCAGTTGCAGAACAGTGCTGCTGCGAGGAAGATGACAAAGATGGCGGTGCAGCTGACGGCGATGGCGATGACGACGCTGCTGTCGCTCATACGGCGGTGGATGGTGTTGGTCATCGTTGCGGTTAACTGAGATGTTAGCTGGTGATGCGAGATAGGGGGATGACATACCGAGATGGAGAATTTGCCGTTGTTAGGAAGCATCTGCAGAGGGTGCTTGGCTGCCGCTGGGGATGACTTGAGAATTTTCACCAAGAGATAGATGCGAGTTGGAAGTATGGAGGAGATGAGGTATTGATATACACTACTATTGAGCAAACACTGCGACGGATCAACGTATCAGGAGAATATTGTCATTGTATATTTCTGTGTAGCAAACGACAAGTGAAGAAGATAATAGACTCGTGCACGAAAACAAGATCATGTAACCGTTTGAACTTGGTCAATGGATGCCCAAGTCTGCAAACATGTCATGTCGTCCCCAGATGACTGGCACTGATAGCCACATACACCTACAACCATTCCCAAACAACAAACAAAGAACCAAAATCTCTCTCATCTAACCTACTCAACATGAACCAGCACACTCATATAATAACTTACCTAAACCTGTTCCGCAGCTGCCCCATTACCACCCACCACATTGAGTCTCGCCGCTCTTTTAGCACGCTCCTGAACCTCTCTTCTCTGCTCTTTCTTCTGCTGCCGATGGGCCAGCCACTGCAAACAACAGCACGGAACAATGAAGAGGAGAAACAGAACCGCCATACCGACAGTCAAACCAATGATGGCCATCTTGTCGGAGTGGCTGGGATTGCCGTGGTAGTGCTGTGCTGAGGCATCGAGTGTTGGTGCAGCAGGGGAAGTGATGGTGGTGAAGGTACTGGGGGACGACATTTTGACTGTGATGGATAGGAACATACCTGTTGGTGAGTCTTTTGATGTTGTGGGCTTGGCAAATGGTTTGGGGGTTGGCGAGAAGAGGATGGAGTTATATAGGTGGTTTATGAGCATGTGTGAGTCGGCAGCAGTGAACATGGTGATGTTCCAAGCCTCAGTTCCAAGAACAAGACATTGTTACGGCATTGGCCACGGGAACACTCAATCTCTTCACAGTTTGACGTCAGTTTTTGTCTCCTTTGTTCTGGTGCCGGTTGAACATCTCTGACTGGGTGAAGTGGACCACCTTTGAGGTGAACAAGAAGCATGCTTCTTGAAGAGAATGACGATCATCTAATATCGAATGGCGAGCCTTTGCGCAGTTCAATTACACAAACTCAAGCTCCTATACCATGGCTGTGCGGTGCATGTCGTCACATCATGAAGCACGGCATTAACGGCAGGCCTCACATATTCAGACGTGATGCCATTCATCGTTGTTCAGAATGTCCAGGAATATGCCATGGCCCTATCCATTTGACCTTCGTTGGACAATGAAGGCCTCACGCGTTGAGTACCTCAAGTCATCAACCGTAGCCACTATAGGCAGCGGGCAGTCATAATCACGGGCACAGTGCCTGTATAAAACAACAGTAGTTAATCTTGCCTTCAAGCTCTCATAAGTAATCACAAGCATACATATACATCAGAATGTAGATCTCAAAAATGAAACGACACCTAGACGGAAAAAACTAGGTGTCGAGATTAACGACGGATCCAATTTCCCAATATTCTTCTAAGAACTGTTCTCGAGTCCAAAGACCCTGCCTACAATGCTGTCCACTCTCTACACTAGACAGCGTGCGGCGAACGTTCTTGTCTATCTGAAGAAGAAAAGAAATCGACACGAGACGAAAAATTTCGCGATAACAAAACTCAAGGCTCTGCTTAGTCATTCGAGCTATGCACGTGATGATGGAATAGAGTGGGTCACGTGCGTCCCGAGATGAGGAATTGACATCATCCTATTGGCTGATTGGACCGAGAAGCCGAGGAGGGCCGTTCCGATGCTCGAGAATAGGAAGCCATCATCATTGATACCCAGATACGAATCTCGCCCTTGAAGCATCGACGCTGACGATATCGTTGACCGAACCTTGGCTGAACCTTTTTCTCTTCGAAATCGATAGAAGTAATCAACATCCGCCACGATGCTCGCTCAACGTGTTGGTGTCGCCGCTCTTCGTCAAGGTACTTTCGCAAACCGAACCTCGACATTCCGATATCTAACAGCTTTATAGGCGCGACTAAGCCCTTCTTCGCTCAGAACATTCCCAAGGTTGCTCTCGCTGCCGGAATCTCTACCTCTTCCCCCCTACGGTATGTTTTCATCATCAATTGAGCTTCACGCATCTAACATGTGCAGCGCTGTCGGTTCTACCAAGGTCTCTCAACAAGACGGCCACCAGATCCTCGTCAACCAGCGCCTCAACCGTCCCGTTTCTCCCCATCTGGCCATCTACAAGATCGAGCAGACATGGTTCGGTAGCTCCGCCTGGAACCGAATCACCGGCTGCACCCTCTCCGCGACTCTGTACGGTTTCTCCCTCGCCTACCTCGCCGCTCCTCTTGTTGGACTTCACCTCGAGAGCGCAAGCATCGCCAGCTTCGCCGCTGGTCTCCCCCTCGCCATCAAGGGCGGTATCAAGTTCACACTAGGCTTCCCCTTTGTCTACCACGCCATCAGCGGCTTCAAGCACCTCCTGTACGACGCTGGCAAGGGTTTCGCCAAGACGACTATTGTTCAGGCCGACAAGTACATCTGGGCTGCCAGTTTCCTCGGCGCCATTGGCCTGGTTGCTTTCCTGTAAAACACCAAAATTGAATCGAGATGGACGGATATAGATGGTCAAGTACGCAGTGGATGATACAATGGATATAGGGAAGGAGTACGGCAAGGATGAGAAACTCGTGTACGAGTATTAGCCTGAGGGCATTCCTGACTTTGAGCAAAGAATTTTATTATCTGTACACAAGCGCCTTTAAATGTTTGAGCCTGTTCTAACCAATACCTCGTGAGGTATTCGCAACCAAACGCCATTCGCCTGTCGTGAATATTACATGCCAAGTTTCTAATCCAAGAATCGAGCATCCAGGATTGTCCTGATGAGTCTCCGATTACCGGAAGAGGCAATCTTTTCCCCAATGATAGGCCCGATAAAGTCCTTCAGTTCGGATATCTCTGGCTCAACATTTGCTGTACCGTTGACTCCATTGGCGTCTGATTCGACATGATCTGCCAGAGAAGCCACAGCTTGTACTATGCCCTGAACCAGCATCTCGTAGTCCATTGTACCCTCTGCCTTTTCCTTCAGAGGTTGTAGGATCCCAGAATCAAAAGTCTTTAGGTTACGTAGAACCAGCACGCGGATTGCCTCTGGACCTCCTGCTTCCAGCAGACCGTGGATGGCACCGTAGAGAACCGCAGGGGGTTTGGTTGGGTCGAGAAAGTATTTGAGACATGTCCTTGTCAACTTGGGTCGTAGGAGTGTATTGGAAGCCGAGTATTTGCGCGCAATTCGTCCAACCAGAGATGCAGCCAGCTGTCGAAGATCATACTGCTCCTTGAGAGCATCTGTTCCTTCATCAGTGCCCAATTTTCTGGCCATGAGACAAGTAAGAGCGGGCGCTGAAAGAGGGCTGGCGTAGGGATCCAAGAAAAGGCTCTTGTTTTCGATGAGAGCATTCGTCAACTCCATCATCTGCTTAAGAGTGAAGGTGTCATCGAGATGGTGTGTTACTCGGTCCATGATGAAGGTGATGAAGTATGGGATGAGCTGGTGAAGACCAGGGTCGTCTCTTACGGAACCGAGAGCGGCTTGCCGTAGACGTACCACTTCTTCGTCAGGATTGTCGTCGAGAACAGCAGCCTGGATTTTATCAAAGTATAGTATGAGCTCCTTGCTCACAATGTGCTTAACAGATGGTTTCATGGAGACATTGTCATTGCCTGCCAAGGCGGACAAGGCAGGATTGGCACCAGGTCCCTTGGGGAGAAGTTCCTGCGATCGAGATTCGGAAGTCGTGGGGTTCTGAGGGATGGAAGGCTGGACACCTTCGATGGCGAGCCAGTGCGCTGAAGAAGTTAGCATGGAATCATGCGCTGACCGGAAAACGTACCTGTAAAACCCATGTCGCGCGGCACCTTAGGCAGAGGCGCATTGATGAGCTTTTCGAAATCGACCTCCTCATCCTCAATGTAGAATAGTGGCTGGCCAGGTCCGAGGCTGGCCTCGCCGTATCGTAGCGGACGCGTAGAATCGTAACCGTAGAGGGGTTCAACGTCGAGCGCCTTGAGCGCGAGGGAGATATCGTTGACGGTAAGAGTTGTTCTGCGGGCGGCGCGCATGAAGCGCAGAGACTCCACGATGACCTGGCCGATTCGGTATTCGACGTCCTGTGTTAAGCACTTGAGCGCTTCTTCGTTGAGAGAGCTGATGCCAACCGACTCTGCGACATCCTTGACGTTATCAGGATTCCAGAGCAGTTTGGGTGTATCGGTAGCCATGGCGCTGGTAGATGCGCAAGAAGGCGCTGATTTCGGTGATGCGATTAAAATGACAGCGCAGTTGAATTGAGACGGAGTCGAAGAAAGTGTAAGGTATATTTATTGAGTTGTGTGAATGTGAAGCTTGACGAGGCTGAGATGGAGGTGCGCATTGGGATAATAGTGTGGCTTGATAGCGTTAGCGCCACACTGGAGAGGCTGATTGATAACAAGATTGTACAGAGTCTGATTATCCTTAGATAAGTTTGGGATGGCATACTTTGTTACAACAACTCTTCAATCCGTTATATAAGTTTCAACCATTCATTAAATGCCAGCTGACTATAATTCGATGTTGATGGTGCAATCGAGGCGCATCAATCGCCAGGAGATGGAATAGCTATCTAAATGGAACCTCATGGTGGGGTGAAGTATTGCAACATCGAGCTAATATACCATGCCAGTCATTTGTATATCAATCTGGAGAGTTTCTTCATCATCTCTAGCATCATGGCAGCTTCAATCCAGCTTCCTATCACTGCTGGGCATGTGGGCCAACCTGATATTTGCATACGGGCCGGACTTTGATAAGTATCTCGCTTGTGTCAAGCGACGTCAAGAGACTAAAGCACTTGCAATGACGTTACCTGATGGTTACCCTCAAGAGCTGTACTCGGACTTTGCCTGGGTTGGAAAGGATCTTACTGAAAAGTATGATTGGAACTACCACTTGACCCGAGACGATATCAAGTAGATCAGAACAGCGCTGTGACATTTCGAGTGTTCGTTTAGCCATGTTTTGGGAGCACATGTTGATTGTGTAGCTCTCAATCTGCCGCTGGGATACGTAGACCAACAATCATTCCCACTGTCTAAGCTCCACGACGAGCTCTGCAATATCTCCGAAGAGATTCATCAAGGGCACGGCCTCAAAGTCGTTCGCGGCGGTCTTATGGACCGATGCACCGTGAAGAGAACCTCACTATTTATGCTGGGGCTGCTTCCTATATCGCCCTATTTCGCGGACGCCAAGACCACGAGTACTGTGGGAAGAAAACAGATACGCAAGTCTTGCACACTGACTCAAATGATATAATCGCACTGTGCGTGCTGGGTGAAGCAGCTGAAGGTGGCCAGGATTATCTCAAGCAGTCGGAACGTGTACAATCATCTGGCAAAGACGAGACCTGATCTTATTCGAACGTTGGCCGAGCCATGGGCTTCTGAAGAGTGACTTAGCTCGACCGTGTAACTGCCACAGACGAGGACCCCAAGTGTCTAATCACTCAGTACGCACGCCGTCGATACACGGGCTACTGCGGTCTCCCTCGATCAGCAGCCATCCCACCAATTACAGAGTCACAAACTGAAGCCCTTGACACACTGCACTTTCCAGCCGAGAAGCTCGCCGTATCGTTGGACTTTGACAAGGGTGACATCCGGTTTGTGAACAACTTGAGCAATTTCCACGCTAGAGGCGGCTTCAAGGATTCCACAAAGAAGAAGTCAGCGACTCAGTCGAGTGAACGAGACTGACATTGATTTAGACGACACTTTGTATGGCTTTGGTTGAGAGATCCTGAGTTTGCCTGTAAGACGTCCGATGCTCTTCAGCCAAGATGGGATAACTTGTACCAAGGCATCAAAGAGGGGAATCAAGTGTTCCCTCTGGAGTCGTTAGTAAGGAACAGCGGTGACGCTGGTAAGTCCCAGGCGAAGAAGAGGGTTGAAGCGACTGCTTGAGCATGGGGAGGTAAGAAAAATGGCGGCTGACTTCACAAGGTCAGTGGATCTCCCGCCTACTTCCGTCGAAGTCAATTCGCTGCTCTTCTCACCCAATAATATACACACTAACTTAGCAAGGGGTCATGTATCTCTATAAGTGCTGAAGCAAGTCTAACAGCTGGCAAAATTATGTGCGGATTATCGATGCATCAAATTGTGAAACAACACGATATTCGTAGACGACGAAGACAATGATGTGATAAAACTAACTCGTTCGTACAAAAACTAAATCTTCAAAAGTCCCAGGGTTTCAGAGTACGTTTGCCCAGTGACTAAGGAAACCAAGAAGCTGGGCATCACTCACTGATGTCTAATAACAAGATCAATGACAGCAGTAGCTCCCATGTGCTCATTGTTAACGCCTCCCTTTGTTCTTGTTCTTGTTCTTCTCCTTCTCCTTCTGCTTTGTTAGCTCCTCTTCTTCCTCGTCCTCGTCCTCATCTATCTCCTTGTCTGCCTTCTCCTTGTTCTTCTCATTCTTTTTTCCCTCCTTTATTATCCCTTCTTCTTCTTCGTCCTTATCATCCTCCTCCTTGTCTGCCTTCTCTTTGTTCTTCTTCCCCTCCTTTGTTACCCCCTCTACTTCTTTGTCTTCCTCCTCGTCATCTTCCTCATTCTTCTTTCCTTCGCTCGCCTCGTCTGTGTCCCCCCCATTTTCTTCCTCTCCCTCCTTTTCTGGCGAATCTGGCGGGTTGCGGCTATCCTCAAGCCAAGCAACGCAAACTGTCATGGGATACACAGCTGTCTTGACATGGTAATCATATCCATAGTGATGCCCGCGTTGCTGCAGCATAGGCTCAGATACAAAATCGACAAGTCGTCCCTTGTCACTGTCATCGCCATATTTGGCCTTCATAGCCTGACCCTCTATTCCTACAAGTTCAGGCGAGTAAGGAAAGCCGCAGGTTTGTTGAGTTATGGGGTGGTGAAAGACATGGGAAAAGACAGTCAGATTAGCGTCGAAGTAAAACTCCATAGTAACCACTTCATTAGCAAGATGCTGAAGAGTCAATGAGTAGGCTCTGTTCGCGGGATCTCTTTCATGCTCCTCTGGGAAGTATCGGCCGAGCGCTTTGGCAATGATCGGGACAACACAGGCTGAATCAATCCTTCGCATGCTCTGTGGTGAGTCTCTAAGTGACATGTAGAACTCCATCGTGGTGTATCTCCAGTGTGGAAACTTGTGAGACGGAATTTCATCATGATAAGAGAAGTTGTGTTCTGTTACTCTGGTTAGTGCTGTGTCGCTCCAGGAGCTTGGGAATCTCAGTCATCTCATGCTTCGTACCTTGTAAGTAGCGCTCCATGGCTGCCTGGGCTTCCCAGTAAGGTGAGGCCCAAACAATATCATTGCTTTTCTTGGAAAAGAAATTCTCATCTATAATCTCCCAAACCCATCGTTGAAATATACGCCAGGTCGTATTCATATTAGGTACTCCGAAAAGGTCTTCTGCATTAGGGGCATAGCTCATGAACTTCTGCTGGAGGGCCTCGTCGAGACTGTCCCAGGGCACATCCCAAAGGCTGGGGACATTTACAAGAGACTCAATGCTGCCGCGAAGTTCCTTCAAGATGCCTTCGACATAGCCGTCTTTGCGGTCGAGAGCAAATACCGAATGAAGATGCTCTTTACTCTGGACTCTCTTGCTTTCCCTTTCGTCAGCTTGCTGTTTTTGCTGCTCAGCCTTGATATATGTTAGTCTTGAGACTGAGTGCTGATACCAGTGTAGGTGGCTACATACCCAGCGAACGGCTGGATCGATCGCTGGAGCCTGTTCTTTGGAATGCCCTTTGGGAACCTGTCCTTTAGAAGCCTGTCCTTTGGAATACCCTTCTGGCATTTCGCCCTGGCTCCCAGTCATCTTTCTTTTTTTCTCGGGATGGTCTTTCTTTGAGGATTCGGGGCTTTCGGTGACTCTACGAGAGTCTTGGTTGGATTGATGAAGAGCCTGAATTCGTTTGGATCTCCGAGGAGCAGCCATGTTGAGAGAAAGAGGCCCACCGCTCTCTGGTGAGATATGATGAAACATTCAGGAGCCACGAATTTGGGCGAAATCGGGCAGTCTGGAATTATGTACTCATACTCGTCCCAATTCTGTGCGCAGCCGAGTACACAGCCGAGTCCACAGCCCCTGCCAGTAAGTAGTAAGACAAAGGAACAAGCCAAAGGACGATTAACAAAGAAGTAATTATCCGTGTGCTACGGAAGGCTGAAACAAATATTTCCGTGCGTGGCTGGGCAAACAAGGTATCTTATTGATTGCCTGGGATGGATGGCATCGGGAGGGGGGGACGGGAATCAACGAGACTGGCTTACACTAGAAGCCCACCGATCAACCACCGGACCTGGTCTTGCTATTTCTTTTCCCTCCCTAGAATGGTTGGGAGTCAAACTGAAGTCAATATAATTAGCCTTGAAATCAACTGGACCAAGAGGATAAACCAACATGTCGATAGGTGTTTGATTGGTCGGCTTCTTCAATAGTTCAAGGTGTGTTGGTGCTCGTTATCATGTTGGGCTACCTTGAACAAAGAAACTCTGATTTCTCTTTCTTCCCTGCTCATTCCATCCCGTGCCTACACACCCCGGGACTTTTGACTCTCTAGAACAATTCGTGTCAAGACTCCTTGATGCGAGAAGCCACTTCAGGCCTTGACACCTGCAGCATGTAACTGAACTAACGTATCTTACCGTTAGCCATAGGTCCCCAAGCAGGGCATCAGTTCCGAAGGATATCATATATTTAGGGAAGATATCCGTTTTAGGCCAGGTCTAGGATACTTACGGACTCCTCTTTCTGCCTTGTGCCACAACGTAAGACACCATCACTGACCAATATTGCACTTTTCTTGACGACGTGGGCAATCATATTCATCCTTACCAGTCTCACAGCGGATAGTAGGCAGCCGGTCTAGAATGTGATATATCGGATAATGGCAGATACAAATCATAGTGTCCGTAAATCCTGACAATCTCAGGCCTTTTCCATAGCTCGCTTTTGGTATTACCATAGCTGCTCCGTTCCCTCTTGGGCAAAATATAATCCCTTATCGTCTCCTAATTTCAGCAAACTTGCATCTTCAGAAATCAACGCACATATCAGTTAAATTTCTACCAAGATGGCGTCTCGTGAGGCAACTCCCATGGGACAACCCACTCGCCGCCTAGATGCGTACATGGGAATAGATTTTGGCACTACGTGAGTTCATCGGACTCAACCACCCGAGCTATTCACTTTTGGGAGATTATTCTTGCTTATGCAATCGCAGGTACTCCAAGATAGCCTTCGCGATCCCCGATATTACTGGCAAAGTCCACCCAAGCCATTCCTACGTCCATAACTTGGAGGCTTTCGGGTTTACGGGATTCCAAGTCCCTACACAGTACCCCACGGGTATTTACAATGGCCAGGGCTACGACGGCAAGTTTTTAAAGTGGTTCAAATTGTCAATTCCACATAAGGACGACTTGCCCCATGATGTCCGAGTTTCGGAGAAACTCGACATGTTAACCAAAGAACGTGAGGCACTGGATATGAGAGTCGTCGATGTCGCCTCAAAGTTTCTTGGAGTTATCTTGAAACATGCTCACGAGGAAATTTGTAGGCGTGTCGAAAAGATTGATAAGTTTGCGCAGTGTCATGTTGTAATCACCGTGACCGTTCCAGTCATCTGGCCAGCAGACGCCCGAAAAAGGCTATATCAGGCCTTTCAGTCCGCCAATATTCTCGGTCCAAACGTTCGTCTTGCGCGGAAATTTATCACAGAGGCAGAAGCCGCTGGCATCGCTCTCATGTCGGCTACTTCAATCAACCCGGGCAACCTCGAGGTAGGCAAAGCAAATCCTCGCACAATGTAAATATTTTGAACACCGTCTAAAGCATCTATCAGGGCTCAGGATTCCAGGTCAGAGACACAGTTATCATCTGCGACTGCGGTGGCGGAACTACAGTGATTGAATTAACTGCTCCAACGTCAGTCTCTCTTCGTGGCACTTATCTCCTCAACAGGACTTGATCTCCTACCAAGTGGTGTCTATCCAGCCCTTCGCAGTGCGGGAGATTTCCCCCGGCAAAGATACATTTGCCGGGGGGGTTCTTCTGGATGACGGGTTCCTTAGAGCTACTCAAGCGCAAGGCCAAGAGAGTGTGTCCGAAGCCAACATTCAGAGCTCTCACCGACAAGGACTACAAAGAGTTCGTAGAAGATATCTGGGATGAAATATTGAAGAAAAAACACTGTGTCGGCATGGTACCCAGGCCCTTCTACCTTCCTCCGAACTTTCTTGGGTCTCAGGCTAGACGAAATCCTAGGGCGAACCCTGACAATCTCACCATGACCTTTACCGCGTAAGTAATAAGCGGTTGTTTCTTTTCCCTTCGTTCATCTTTCCCCCAAAATTAGCCAAAGGAGGCAGCTGATGAGTACTCTAGGGATGACATCAATGGGGTGTTCGATCCCATCGTTGACAAGATTGTCAACTTGGTAGACTCAGAAATGACTCTGGTCAGCCGAGAGACGGAAACCCCGACGAAAGTGAGTAATTTACAAACCGGATAGAGCTGTTACTTGCTAATACTGGGTTTCTAGCATGTCGTCGTGGCTGGAGGGTTTGGCCGTAACCTTTATCTTCAACAGAAGATAGAAATCATGGTCGAAAGCTCGTCGCCTTCGACCACTATCCACCGGTACCAAGGCTATGAAGGGTCAGTTTTACCGCTAGCGTCTCGCGCTCACCTTACCTGACCAGTTTCTATAGTTGGACTTCAGTAGCTCAAGGTGCCGTGTGCCATGGTATTCAGGCAAATAGCCAGTCAAACCAGCCGATTGTGCAGGTCAATGCTCGAGCCTCAGGAGAAGGCTATGGCTTAGAAAGTAGCACTGATGGATCCATTCTTTGGCTTGTCCACTGGGTTAGTATCCCATTCATACATGTGCTGGTAGAACCTTTGGCTGATACACTCCCCAGGGCGATGAACTCTCTGCTGACGGCCAAAACAGAAGACCCGTTGATCCGCAGGCAGTGTGGCATGGGAGAGATGACCGTTTTTACGTGAACATGTATCGACAAGAGGGGCCAAATGCAATCCCTGGATTTGCAAGCTGCCTGTCCTGGAATGCCGTGGGTGAGCGCCAGAACTTGGAGTTCAATTTTCATTGGGATGGCACCAAGATGCATTACGTGCTGCTGTATCAAGGGAACCAACAAGTTCCTTTGACTATCGAGAACTACTATGATCTTTGATAGATGTTTCCTTCACGCGGAGGAATGCTTTAGGCAAGATATCACTGGATCTCAAGTTTCACGCTATCGAATCGTTCTGCCTGATTCGACCTTTCGTGGATAGATAGCGTATTATGAGGTGAAGAATTGTTCACTGCCTCAAATCTAGATACCGGAGTGTTTATGACTTGTGCAAAAGATCCTACTGGTTCATCCTAAGTCATCCTACATACTGTCCGCTGGATATTTCTAAACCATCACTAACCGCCACTATATGACGAAAATGCCTTCCTCTCAACATCGCTAGAAGGCGTCACGAAGAAAGCAAACAGGAGCTCAAAATATTAGGGATAAAGTTTCTATATCTCGTTCCTCCAAGGTGGGGTGTTTCAACCTTCTAAATACTACCTTATCTATGTCTGTCCTTGTGTAATTACACAATTTCTCTCTTTCAAAGTTAGGCACAGCGCCGCAAGATCACCCACAAATATAAAAAACACCAAAACTCCAACCACGATACCCCATCCTCTTTTGCAATAAGCAAAAGCAAATCATCCACAAAACGCAAAATTTCAATCTCGGAGTTGCGGGCTTTGGGCACCGCTTATCCCCATTCCATCTTTTTCTGTCTTGCTGGTGTTCCCAGCCCGCAACTCAAGCTTTCCGGGCAGTAAGGGGACCGGATTCGATCCCACGTACCAACCCGGAAGCGGCGAGAGATCGGTCGTACACGCTTTGTTTAACCGTTAGGCCAAAGCGAGCTGCCGCCACATCTGGTGATAGGGGTTTAGGGTTTCTAACATATAAAGCTATGGCTGTGGGTGGTTTAGATTGTGGTGGAAGTGTTGGAGGTGGACTGGCAGGTGTTGGCAGTGTCAGGGGCAGAGACTGGTGGAATCGGCTGGAGAGGGTGGTGGTGATGGTGCCTGACTTGTGAGTCTGTTTGAACCCCGATAGTGAAGGGATAGGTGAGACTGGAGGAATATGTTTGTTGATCCTCACATCAAGTCACATCTGTGACCACTTTTCTTGGGGAGCCTTTCTATATAAACTGGTCTAAATCTTCATGAAATACCAATGGGTATCTTATATGCATATCAAAAAATGATATGTGATCCATCCAAAACTACAGAGGCTCGTAAACCCGCAACATGCCCTCCGCCGCATGCTTCAGAATATAGGAAGCCAACTTCTTATAAAGTTTCGGTCTGCAATCATCAGACACTCCATGACAGCCCTCAGCCTCAAAAGAAGTTTCCTGATCCATCGCTTCGGTAACGATCGAAAGATACTCTCTGCACTCTTCATCATCCTGACCAAAAGGAGCAAGACATCCTGCCCACTTAAAGAGCAAGGCGTTGAGTATAAGTCGACTCATTTGACCGTTGGCGCTGTGGAATGGATGAATACTGAGGAAAATGTGACTGTATTTCGCTGCGAGCGCCACGGGATCAACGTCTCCTTTTATTCCGGCGGCCAGGATATCAGCTTTATAACTGGCTACCATCTTCTCCATCGCAGCAGGGATCTTGTTGGGGTCCATGTACGGGCGGGAAGTTGCCTGTAGGGGAGATGTGCGATATAGGCCGCTGTACTCGGTATTATATGTGCCGTCTGTTCGATTGAACTCATTTGTCAAGATGCGATGCGCTTCCTTGATCATATCCTCCGACAGATCGCTCTTCAGGATTTGACAGATAAGATATTGAGCAGCCTTGAGATGTTGAGCCATCTCTCGATAGCTTTCAACGTCGAGAACCAAGAGGTCAAACGGATTACTGATTGAACCTTCAAAAATGGCTCGGCAAAGCTCGACTGTGATATTCAAGTTGAAACCGACACCTTCGATCTTGTTGGAGCCGTGGACAAGTCGATAGATAAGGTTGAGGATATGCCGTTGCATTATGTCCGGATCAATAGTTCTTTGGAATGAAAGTTCGCGAAAGAGTTCATATAGATGGCTGGGGTCTTCTTCTGGGGTCCTTTCGGCATAAGAACTCATATCCATGGTTATCAATAGAGGGTGTGTTTGCATGGCTGTTGAGTGGTCTGTGACGTTGTCGTCTTGTTGGAGAGCCATGGTTCTTTGAGGGGCAGTAGACGATACAGATTTAAAAATAAGGTCTTGTTTCGTTGTTCTGATGATGCTGAAAGATCTTGATCCACTGGCAGATGATGAAAACTGATTAGAATGGGTGAGTGAAGGAGTATGGGAAAGCAGCGATTTGGAAAAACGTACCTACCTTCTTATCACATCCTGAAATCCCTGGGTACTTTAAACTTCTTTTTCTGGTAGTTTAACTTTGTAAATAAAACCTTGTAGTCAATCTCTATCTCGTTCACGCTCTCATGAAACTAAAAAGTCTAGGTCGACACATCGCAGTTCACTTAGAGCACCAATCCAACAGTAAACTTCTCCCACGACTCCTTAATCTTATCCTTCGCCGCCTTGAGCTCATCAACATCCCACATACACTCAACAAATCTTCCACTCAGAAACTTGGCCTCGTCGCTCGCAACCCAAACAGCAAAGTCACTCGGAAGTGACACATCCTCTGGAACAAGCCCATAGTCCTTGACGATATCCTCAAGAGGTCGAGTAATAGCCGTGTCCATAATGAGTCCGGGGTGAAACTGTATAACGACTTTGTCTCGGTTCTCATTGGCGTACCATTCAAACACTTTATAAGCTCCAAGCTTTGATCCACGATAGGCTGAGAATCCAGGCATAAACTCTGTATACATTGCGCTTGTGGATACGTGGATGACTGTGGCTCCGGGGGTGGCGAGAGGATCGAATGCACGCAAGAGGTTAAAGTTCCCTTTGATGTTGATCTCAAAGGTGAGCCACCAATCAACAGGATCTGCCACGGTGACATGTTCAGTCTTGGGCATGTATCCAGCGTTGGCAATGAGAATATCGATCTTTCCCTTGATTGCAGTGGTGTAAGCTTCAAGGACAGACCGAGTTGAGTCAGCGTCGACGATATTGACAGTATAAGTCCAGACTTTGGTTTCAGGGTAGTTTTCTTCGATGTAGGCTTTGTTTTCGAGGAGCGTCTTTTCTGTTCGACCAAGAAGAGCTAAGTTGGTGATGCCTGATTTTGCAAATGACCTGGCAATGCTGGCGCCAATACCAGAGCCTCCACCTGTGATCACAGCATTCTTCCCTCTGGTTGAAAGCTCGGGACGAAGAGGAGAGATGGACGGGTATGAAGTTTTGTGAATAGCGTTGACTGGAGATGCCATTTTGGTGACGGTCAATTGAGTGATGAGATGAGTGAGTAAATGAGAGTTTGTATTGCTTCTTCTCTGCTTTCTTCCCTTCTATATACATTTTCTCGGTCCCTGTCAGCTCCAGAATCCTTCAACACCTTTAGGAATCTGGTCACTGAGGTATCGTGAGTTCAACGTTGAGTTGCGTTACACATTATTCATGTGTTGACGCCTCACCCCTGCTACATGACTACCCCACCAGCCACCATAACGCCTCATAACGTTATCAATCCTCTTGGTCAGCAACGTTATTCCTCCAACATCGTCATCACAATCTCCATGCCCATTGAAATGTCACCTCCGGGTAATGGAGACAATTCTGATGTATGTGGATCTTACAATTACCAAGCAGAAATATCGGAATTACGAAACACCAACTGACATGCATGAACAGCCAAAGCGAGAGCGCAGCAGAGTTGCACAGCGCGAGTATCGCAAAAGACATGCCTCAAAGTTCAACACTCTCAAAGATGAGAACCAGAGATTGAGAAATGCTTTGAAAAGAATTGAGAAAGTCGCGCTGAAGCGTGCTGGAAAAGACCAGGAACTTGAGGCGGCGCTGGCTGAAGCGCGAGAAACTCTCGGAGAAGAGAGCGAAAGTCGAGCTTTGACAACTTCTGGTTCAATAGATACTGATCCAATCTCTGCTGAGAGATTATCATATCTTTCAGGGTTGTTGTCGTCGGATATTATGCTTCACGCGCAGTCTCTCGGACAAAACACCGCGCCTCCTCGTCTAAGTCTAGAACAGCAACTCTGGACTAACACCGACAGATTGGCTCGTATCTTTGAAGCTCCTTCAGATGCAGGCAAATATCTCGGCGACGGTCTTTACACATTTGCGGGAACACTGTACTGGGCATGTACACGAAATACAGTATCGCTATGGGAGACATACAAGCTCAACATGCTTGGTAAACCTGGACTACCAGCCCAAAACCCCATGGACCGATTATTCAACCACTCAAAGCATCTGAATGATCGAAGATTCCTGCTTTCACTCGCACTAGCTCGACTAGAGTACAAGCATAAAGGCTTCATCGATCTTCCACGTGCAGGAACCGAAATGGTGTGGAAATCAGTGTTGCCCGATCTACGACGAAAAATGGAACGGGAACTAGTCGAGAAAGGACAAGGACCCGAATGGTGGAAGACTCCAGGGGAAGTTGAGAATCATTTGCGGAAGTATCTCGAACCAGCTGAGATTGACGAGTTACAAGCTCTTGTGGAGGGGAGAGGTTCAGAGGAGGTTATGACCAAGTATAAACCTTTGGTCGAGATGATGATTGCTGAATTTGTTTGTTTTCCGGATGGACCGAGATGGAATCTTTTGTATGTTGCTATGGCTGTTGGAAGTTGGAGGAGTGATCATCCGAAACCTTCAGAGTTGGTGCAAGATTTGAGTGCGAGCGTCTAGAGCGATTGTTTTGAATGATTTGAATGATATTTCTATTCTCCTTGGTTCATGTAATTTAGACGATGCTATCATGCTGAAGTCCTTACAAGACAGATCTAAGCTGATAGATTCTCGAGGCCTGGTATCACAGACTCCACTGGACCCTTACAACCCCCCGTAGGTCAACGCCCCACCGCTGCCCCAGCGACCACCCCAACTTACACCAAACAATCAATCACAGATTAAACATCCATCATCAACCATCATGACAGACAACGATCTAAAATCACGTCTGGCCACTGTCCTCCCAAAAGGCCACAACTTTGCAATCCTCCACATTTCAACACCTCCCACAAAGACCGATCCTCTCTACTCTCCACCACCAAACGAACGTCCCGAGCGAACGTATTGCGAAAACCATTTCCTCGCCGTTTCAATCGATGCACCAGACGGCAAGCAAGTTTTAGTATTAGGAGTCGAAGTATTCATCTATACCACTGCTAGATCGACTACGTTGTTCGTTTCAAAGGCTGATTCAACGGGGTATCTTACACTTCTCAATCTTCCCAAAGGGACACCGAGTCCTATTCGTGAAATATGCGCCACGTTTGTTGGGTTCCTTGTTGAGAAGAGGAAGAGGAAGGATATACAATTCATTGTCAATTTATTCGCTCGTGCGCAAGATCAGTATCTCTTTCCTGGAAGTGTTGACAATAAGGGGAAACATGTCCTCGACGATCGAGGTCTTATCAAATGGTGGTGTCGCGTGCTCGATCCCCTTCTCGGACCTGCGCCAAAGTCAGTAGAAGCACCATGGAAGAGTTCAAAAGGATACATCGTCGTACCAGGATTGGAACCAAATGAAATTCGAGTGATGACACCTCGAAGAACAGATGCTGCTTGGGAGTTTACGCATCCGCTTGAACGAATATCACATTATTATCGAGAATTCGACTGGGTACCTCCACGATGTCTGATCCCACACTTCCCTGACGATCCCAAATCACGATTCCGGGACGAGCTTGATGAAGAGGCTGCGAGTTCACAGGCAATGAAGACGCATGGTAGCTGGAAGAGTGTCAAGACTCTCGACATGTTTTGGGAAATGATGGCCTTCCGACAAGAATGCTCCAGTGGTCGCATGACAGGGTTTATCTGGCTAGTCTTTGACGACAAGGAACCAGAACTAGCAGCAAACGAGTCTTTTCAATCGACAAATCCACCGTCAACACCAAAGGCGCAGCGAATCGCTCAAATAACACCAAGCACAACACCTCGAAAACTCTTCCCTTGCAAGAATCAGCCAGAGACCAAGACAAAGAAGAAGAAACCCAAAAAGAGACTCACGGGTCCTATCATCCCTCGAAAACCCCAAATAAAGCGGGCGAAACACAATTATCTCCTTGACCGTCCTGTCAATACGGCATATTACTCATGGACACCTGAAGGTCGTGGTGAGAAGACTGTTGATGAGGCAACCTACAAACGTATTGTAGAGTTGCTACTACACCTCGACTTTGCTACACTCAACAAAGCGGTTGGTAGCACACGCCGCTGGCTGAGTGAAGGCGGAGGCGGTGGTGACTGGGGTGTTGTTGTATCTGGTACACGCGAGACGCCAACTCAAACAGTTCATAACCGCGAGAATGGTGTAAACAATCTCACGGGTCTTGTCAAGAGGAAGCGAACCGACTCGACTGTTGATGAGTCTCAAAACAAGGTTAATGTCCTTGGAGAGGGGCTCGTCAAGAAGAAGCCAAAAGAGGAGTCCACGATTGTAAATGTACTTTCCACTGGTCTGATTAGAAAGAAGCCCAAGGAGTAAGTGTATATTTTTGTATAATTAGCGTTGGGTATCGTTTAAGCCGGAGTTGGTGTATATATTGGTTATCAAGGCATTCGTTATCATGATTCTATGCTACCCTGCTTCCATCATCTATTCACACCTATCCATTGTGCTACTTCTTGAGAAACTCCAAGTTCACAGGTGTAATGGCCTCACCGCCACTGAGAACAGCCATGATGTTTCTCATGCTCAACTCTTCAAAACCCTTGTGGGTGTCGACTGTTCCACCAGCATTATGGCATGTCACCAACACACGGCCCTGCTTGGCAAGCTCCAACAGTTCAGGGTGTATCTTTGGCTCGTTTGCGTGAACATCGAGAGCTGCGCTTGACAGTAAACCTTCTCGAAGGGCAGCAACCAATGCTTCCTCGTCAACAAGACTTCCCCGTGCAATGTTGACAAATCGTGATCCACGTTTGAAGGATGGTAGAGTCTTTGAGTCAATCAGTGTACCTTCACCAGCTGGTGTGCATAGGACAACACAGTCGCATCGACCAAGCAGACTCTCAAGCTTCTCATGGTGAGCAGCTCGTACAGGAGCGACAACAGCAGCGGGCTTAGGAAGCACATCATAGTAATGAATATCCATACCAAAGCCATGTCGAGCACGAGCAGCAATTTGCTGGCCAATGTTGCCAAATCCAATGATGCCTAGGGCCTGATCGCGAAGATTGTACGATTGCATTGTGGCATCGCGATGATTCTCCTTGAAAGCCTCCTCATTGCCGGACATGGCGGATGAGATACACCATGGAAGGACCCGGAAGGTTGAAATGATCCCAACAATGGCAAAGTCGGCTACCGCTTCAGCAGCTGCGAGACCAGAATTGCAGTAGACGATTCCTTGCCAGTTAGCGAGTGCCTGCAGGCAGTTGTGTCAACTCACCTCGTTCTCCCAATAGCTTCGTATCAGCCCAGTCAAAGCCAGCACCTGCACTTGCAAATACCTTGACACTTTGTGGTAGTAGACTGATCAACTCTTGGTCCCATTTTCCCATTTCACCCCCAGTTCCCCAAAATGGACGAAATATGGCATCAAAATCGCCCCATCTCTTTTCCTTGAGGGCCTTGATGAACTCTGGTCGCTGCAGCTCTTCAGTTGGCGGTCTGATAATCTCACACTGAATGCTGAAGCGGAGATATGTTTCAGGATTGTATTTGATAGGATCTCCAATATGAAGAACTCGGGGTTTTGAGGAAGTCATGGATGACCGTATTGAAAGAGATCCTTGAGAAATGAAGGGTAACTGAGGAGCAGGAGACGTAGCTCGCGGTGTAGATGCTGGCACCGGTGTATTGGTTGGTTCCGCCATCTTGATGGTTGACTGTCTATAAAAAACAAAGTATGAGAGAGAAGTACTAGATTGCCCACAACGTTAGGTAGTCAGCTATGTGTGCCTGATCAGGTCAATGTGTCTCAGTAAGTGGAGCGATCGATAACACTCAGCCGCACGTTCACCTCCACTCGCCTTGTTTGGTTCGACAAGCCCCCACGGTAGTGATACCCCGGTCTCCGGTCCGTGAGCTTGACGACGATCCCTGTCAATCGACGGTTCCGAGCCGGATGAGCCCCGGTTTATGTTTCCATGTGGAGTTGTTGTTTGCATCAAATCACTAGCAAGAAATCAAGTCAAGGTGAATGTATCCAATTTGGTTCATAGGAGGTACCGTACATATCCAAATCGGAGCCTGCATAAGCCGGTACCGGGATACACAAATACCGGTAACTATCATCCGGGGCCCCAATCTCGTATCCACCAGAATATCGTGGGGAAGATTTATTGCATGTTCTCGTGTGGGGAGATTCATACTGACAGCCTTGCTTTCAGGTCAGAGTGGTGGTGGAAGTACTGCATGGTGTGACTTTGGGGGAGGCACTTCTCTGACTGGCTTACAGCTCGTCCGATACATTCTGACCCGGCAAGGTAGCTTGTAGACGATTGTTGAGATGATCCGACTTCTTGACTGGAAACGTGAACCGTCCAACGTCGACTTTTGTGGGAATATGTCCTGTCTCTAGAGCCTTTTTGATCAATTGAATGGCTGATTTGCCATTTCCGTGGATTAGAACTGAGATGCAGACCAGCTGATACTCTGTCTTTCCAGAAATGTCAGACTCATAGGGTACCTGGGTGACTGGCGTTGTGTTAGTATCTACTGAAAGCCAATACGCTCAACTTACATGGAAACGATAAAAGGGAAGCCCCCATTACCGGCGCAAGTGTTGTAGAGTCGATGCCTTTGTAAACGGTTGGTGGACTAATATGCTTGTCAGCCAAGTATCACTATAAGGAAGTGTACATACGCCACAGGATCGTTCCGATGTTCAACTTGGGAATTTCCGCATGGAAGGATCACGAATGCGTCTCCCTTGGCATTGGGGGTAGAAGTGCGCATGATTTTCTTATGAAACCATTTTCGGTATACTTCGAGGCGTTCTGTATCTTGGCGGTTTTCCTCCTCTGTCACTGACTTGCATTTGTTCCTGAGAGGTCAGCTATGTTTAGCGACTGTGCAACGTATAACAGTCATACCAAAAGAACTGCGGTGCAGCCTCGATGAACGGCCGTTTGTCGAACTTTTGCTTATATTCATCTCGAAAACTGTCAAAAGAATGGTAGTAATCATAACACCATGACCGGAAAGGTGCCTAATCTGTCAGTCAAGCCTTTCTTGTTGAAGCTGACTAACCTTTTGCATGTATGCTTGCATTCCCTCTGTCGAGGCCTCAGATGGGGGACTTTTCTCCCAAATCTTGCCAACATCGATGTACTCGGCTTTTGTGTCCAACATGTCTTGCAGAACTGACACGAAAGTCGCAATGGCTGTTTTTTGTGACTCTTGGGGTGATGAGAAGTCATCTGGTACGATTACTCTTGTGGAAGAGGAAGCTTCAGAATCCCCAGTCTTGGAATCTACTGTGAAATCGAGGAGTCCCTTGAGGTTTCGACTAAAGATTCGAGTCTTATCGAACCTAGAGTGGTCAGTGTAGCTCAACGGTAGATCATAATGCTCACTTTGATGCCGTAAATGTACCGGTCAATACGTTTTCTGGCTGACTCAAAGAGTAAATGCCACCCTCGGACGTCACTCTACCATCTGTACATGGTCAATTTTAGCTTCTTGCGATGACCCGACTTACCATCAACGCCAATGCTGTAGTCAATCCATGAGTACCCAACCGAGGCCGCAGCAGCACCAACTGAACCACCCTTCGTCCTATGATATCCATCACCTCTTGCACTCCAAGGAGCTTGCTGATCAACCCATTCTGCACCTGTACCCAAATGTGCTGTCTTCGTCTTTCCAATGACGACGGCTCCTTGATCAATGAGACTTTGCGCGTATTTAGCTGTAGAACTCGAGACATTTTTATAGAGAGATTTCCATGCCCGACTGGAAAAGGGTGTATGGGTCCCTTTCAGGGATATCGTGTCGCTTATAGAGACACGGACGCCAGACAAGGGTTTCTTGGCAGAAGGTTGAGGGTGATAAAGTCTTGATGGCACAGGAACTGTAACTGAATCTCCGTAGACAGACGAAGAGGTCAGGGGTTGGAACCTGTATGAGTTAGCTGCGATTTGCACAGAAGATTCAACATACTCGTCTGGTCGGTTCAGATCATCAGGGATTACGCCAGAAGTGAAGGCTCCAAATTCATCATCATACAACCGCCAGGCTTGGTAAAGGTTCGGACCGTAGAGAAAGTATGGACCGGAAGGTAACTCGGAGAAGCCATCTAGAGCCTTGATTTGGTCCATATGATAGATCTGTCGCGTATCGACACGAACCTGGCTACTGTTGTCTCCGCTCTTTTCGACGAGAATGGAACCAAAGTCAGGAACAAAGACATCATCAATCGAATCAAAGAGTTGTAGGATTCCTTCGAGGTCTCCAAAGATTTCTTCAGTCGACAGGAGCGTGATTGGAATTAGAGCATCAGGGTTGATGGTTTCTTGGATGGTTCCCTGAACGCGTTAGTACGCGCATGGCCTCCAAATCATGAACATACAAGTTTAAGAGGATGAATCAAATATTGCAGGCCTGCAACGAAGCAGGTCGTGATGGGAAGCATTGCTAGTGCGTCTGCTGGAGACGGCGGTCGAACGTTGGCAAGTAACGAACGCTAGACAGACACTTGCATATTCACGGCCACGGAGTCTTATTGAATGATTAGATCGCGTAAATTGAGCTCGAGTACTTTTAGGTTCCGTTGTAGGGAAAATATTGATAAATTGAGATGATGCTGGTGCACAAGGGAAGTTGAGACATTCATGGGGTACAAGTGCAAGAGCGTGCAATAACCCGACATGGCAGTGCGAGGCTCTTTCTCTTCCAGGACTTGATCACAATTTTCCACAAATATTCATCATTCATAAAAGATGAAACACTTCAATTGTCTAGGCAGTGCGTTTGACATAACATTGCCAACAGCGCTTTTCCAAGATGTCTGCAGTCTGCAGTGTCTCGGTGAGCTCGGTGAGTCTCGGTACGCTTATCGTTGTGGGGTATCAAAATTTCCATCTTCTCCCACCAAGCCGAAGTTGCAGATTCAACATCACACTCAAACACCAAGAAAATGGCAAAAAAGAAGGGTACGTCCGCTATTTCCGCTCTGCGCTCCAATCTAACATATTCAGCACCCTCAATCCACTCCCGCGCCGCCCGTCGCGCAACAGACATCGACATCGACACCGACAAATCTCTAAAAGAAGTCAAACCTCCTCCCCGCGATGCACCCCATCGTCCCTCCGTTCTAGCAGCGCAACACTCCGCTGGTATTACCAAGAAGGCCAAGCGCGGTCGCAAAGAGAAAATGTCTGCAAAGGCTAGAAGACGTCATGAGAAGGGTCTTGAGATGGCTGCTGCTATTGTGGAGCGTACCAAGAATAAGGTTGAGAAGAGTAAGGGTCGGGGAAGGAATATTCAGCAGAGAAGTAAGAATTGGGATGAGATTAACAGAGCTGCTGAGGAGGCTGAGGGTGCGGAGAGTGATGAGGAGGTAAAGCAGCGTGGAGTCGATATGGATGAGGATATGGATGTTGCGGAAGAGGAGACGTCGACGGCGCCTGTTGCAGAGGTCGCCACTCCTGCAGCGGTACCTCTACCTGCGGATGACGACGGCGATGAAATCCTATAGTATCTGGGACTGGACTTTGGAGTTTGGTGTCTAAAATGGGCTCAATATCCGGGATGCGACAACCGGACTGATGACTTTCTTTATTCGGCTATAGACTTGCCACTGGCAGATACCCAGTAGGATGTTGTATCAATCATTTACACGTCCTTTTGAGCGTCTATCTCTCGTGATGCCTCTTCCACTTCTGCCTTTGCAGGAGCTTGTTTTATGATTCCCTCGAGGTAAATCCTCATCGTCTTTCCAACCTCTCCATCTCTTGGCTTGTACTCTCTCGAACCCAGTTCCTCGACCAGCTCCTTCACCTTGGTGTAGACTTCTTCTGCGGTATCATCGGAAGTTCGTCTCTTCTGTCCCTTCTTCTTGAAACCAAGAATGAGTTCCACCTTCATACCCTTGCTGAGGAACCCAACCAGCTGCTTTGTCTTGACCCCAAAGTCATGCTCGCTGATGGCCCAGCTCATCTCGACTTCTTTGGTCTTTGATGTTGTCTGTTTGGATAAACGGCGGCGTAGATTTAATTCACGCTGGCGCTCGTATTCATCTCTCTTGTTGACAATCTTGCAAACAGCATACTGAGTTGGCTTGTCGTTCTTTGGATCGGCTGGGATGTAGGGTGTCACCATGCGAAGTGATTCTGTCTCAGGCAGTCGGCTCAAAACGTTTTTTGTGAGAAGAGGTCCATCAAAGACACCATTATCGAGAACCATGATCTTTGGGTCCTTGATTTCGAAATCTTGAGGGAGACGATCGCGACCAGACTTTTCAAACTCCTCTTTCGTAGTGTACCGTCGATCGAAAGTTCGGTCTTGATCCTCATTGTCGAAAGGGTCTACTTCAACTTCTTCTTGTCGTTGCTTCGATTTACGGGCTTTCAATTGTGATGCGGAGAAGAAGCGATTCTGTATAGGTAGGGCGCGTGAAGGTTGGAACTGCCGTGTGAGGAGAGCTTCATGCTGAACAAAGACCCTATAGAGGGCTCGACGGGAGCTTTGAAGGCATGCAAAGCTGTTCATTCTAGCGGAGCACCTGGAAGGAGTATCTGTCGCGCCGTAAAAGAGTGTAGATAGTCGACAATGGCTGTTAAATGTTAATGACTGATCTATCGTCTTCAATGGTGGGCGGTTGATTTTGGCAGAAACGTCACTGTGGGGTTGTTGGCAGGCCTATCCAATCAGGTGCTCTTGGACCCCTTCAACGACTGATTCAACACCAAGCTCTGGTGATGGTTTTGTTGTAATACGACTCAACTCCAGCCTGTCAGGGCACTTGACGATGGCTTCATTTCATTTCGCCCGCCGTCCTGTGCGTACAACAGTATCCTTCCTCAAGGCTGCCTGTCTCGTGCACCTTGGAATCACCTACGGCTATACCATTAGCCCAGCTCAAGGTCCTTCAATGCTTCCAACATTCACAGTCGAGGGTGATTGGATTCTATGTGATCATACGCGTCGCTATGGTCGCGGTGTGTCTGTCGGTGACTTGGTTGTCTACCGCATCCCAATCTTCAACAATCAGTGGGGAGTGAAACGAGTAACAGGCATGCCAGGTGACTATGTCTCTGTTGGAACACCAGGAGAGCAAGGAGAAGAGTTAATGATACAGGTACTTATTCCATACTCGTCGCGGACCAAACTAACTCCTCAGATTCCCGAAGGGCATTGCTGGATTTCAGGCGATAACCTTCCAGCATCAAGGGATTCACGACATTTTGGCCCATTACCACTAGCTCTCATCTCTGGCACTACAATAGCCAAAATATTACCATGGAACGAACGCCAATGGATGAAGAATGGACTGGAAAAAGTTGAAGAGCTAGACTAATCGCGAGCAATCTAATGTAAATATGTATCATCTCTTATCTGGGTATAGAAACTTACACCTCTCGTCTAATTACATCTGCTCTCCCCAGATCAACTGCCCAGTAAGTGATCTAGCGATATCTGCCACATGAATTCATTAAACAAAGAGAAAGAATACCATGCTTCAATGCAGCGCGTAGCCCTCTCGTACACCGTCAAACACCATTGTTATAAGAACAATTCTTGAAAAGCCCCTGACAGGCGATGCAATCCGTATAAAGAGATAACCCCTGAAAACCAAACATCATTCTTAGAATGTTACATGACGCCAAACACCATATCACCCAACACGCCATACGCTTCCGCTTTTGAGATGAATAGAGTATTCCACGGTTAATGTGAGTTAGCCCTCGATGTGAGCCTTGGACATGCTCTGTCCCAAGAGTTCCAGGCAACGTTGAGCTAGGTTGACAACTTCACCCTCATCCTCATCCTCGAATTCATTGTCGGTTTCAATTTGTCGATTCGCAATGCTTCGAATGTGCTCGATGATGTCCTCTGCCTTTCCAATAAGGCCAATAAGAGTCTTGTCCTCGGATTCAAAGAGTTGGAGAAGGGTCCAGACGGCAATGTGCTGGAAGGTGGCGTCACCAGACTGCAGGAATCGGCAGAGGTATCCGTGAATTCCACCTTGGGGTTCGGTCCAGTTTTGTACAAAGATTGAGTAGTCGCCCACTGTTGTTGTTAGCTTGTGATTGAATGGCAGTAAGTTGACTTACCTTTAGAGGAAAGATTGCCTAGGGCAGCAGCACTGTTGCCTTGGACTTCAATGCTTGGCGAATGGGTGAGAGGAATAAGAACACCGCAGACTCCCAGATTCAACAGATGAGACTTGAGATCATCGCTCAAGGCCAGAACGGCAATAGCAGCGGTCATCTCGGATTGGACAGTGATGGGCACATCAAGAACCAATTGCTTGCACTTTTGCACGGCACCAGCATCTAGGACAAGAGCCTTGTTTCGATCGGAACTGGCGGCAAGATTTCGAAGGGTCGAGATGGCATGGCACTGAATCTCTTCGTTGTCGGTAGATCCAAGCAGGTCGACGAGTGGCTTGAGGAAGTTGGTTTCGATAATTGGTGACTCGTTAAGAGGATGGATGGAGATATTTCGTATACACGCGACAGCAGAAAGGATAAGTGGTAGATAAGAAGATTGGAGGAGTCGGAGAAGAGGGTGCAGTCCATTGGCACGAACGATATCGAGCTGATACTTTTCGTCGGAGGCGAGGTTCCGGAGAGCGAGGGCAGCTTGGCATTGAACCTTGGGTGAAGTCGAGTCCATAAGGTTGACAAGAGATTGGACCAATTTGGGTTCGCTTTGAGCCAGTTTTCGTCGGTTGCTTGCATCGACTGCGATGTTGCTGAGAGCTGTAGTACAGTAGTATTGAACATCGACGTCGGGAGAAGAAAGAAGTTGAACAAGGACGGGAATAGCTCCAGCATTTACCAGCTGTTGTCGGTTCTCATCTACTTTTGTTAGCATTGCCATTATCATATACACAAAACATACCAGAGTGTGTCATGTTGAGCAGAGCGCCAGTAGCATTCCGCTGAACTCGCATGTCCCTAGACTTGGCCAATCTTGTCAGAGGACCCAGAGCTCCGGAGCGAGCAATCTTTGCTTTATTCTCCTCATGTGTAGCCAAGTTCGTGATACATCCCACAGCATTGCACTGGACTTCGACGTTGGGGGACATCATCTGGCGGATTAGAGGTGTCAAACCACCGAGTTGCACAATGAGAACCTTGTTCTCGGCTACAATACGTCAGTGACTGCGAATGTTGGCTTAGATGAACATACTGTCAACAGCCAGGTTTCCGAGTGCAGCACTGGCAGCTCGCTGAACTTCAATATCAGGGCTCTGGAGAAGGAATAGGATAGGTTCAAGGGTATCGCGGTCAACCTCTCGGACATCTACATTGTTAGACCTGTCTGAAACTCGGGGCACTTTCATACCTCGTTCAGTAATCTCAGCAAAAGTCAAACTAGCACTTCGTTGAAGATCAATGTTTTCCGAAAAGACCAAGGTGCTCAAAGCACGAAGAGGTTCGCCAGAGAAGAAGTCGGTCTCGCCGCGCTATCATCAAGTTAGTAACAATCCTAACAAGATGGAAGACTATGTACATTTTCGAGATATTGAAGAAGGTCGGCTACAGCCTCTCGTTCGCTATCGGCGAGGACGGGTTCATACAAGCCATCGCGGGCTCGACCTAATACTGTCAGATGTATACGGTGACGGATAATAGCATGCATACCTCCGCAGCACGAGGAGCTGCAGATACCCATGGCAAACAATAGCACAAAGACTTGATGGAAGAAGTATGTTGACCGACGGTGAATGAAAGTCGGTCTCGATTTTGATGCAGTATCGGTCAAGGTTCGGTTGTTGACGAACGGTCATCCACTTGTCGGCAACGTCACAACAGGGATCCAGATTCGAATTATTATTATCGGGGACTCGGTTGTCGGGTGAAAGAAGGTACAGAACAAAACCTCTATCCGGGCAAAGGTGAATGACCGACTACCGCAGAAAAAGCCAATGACTGGCACGACGATAGTGTCAAGATCGCGGTGTAGAAGGGAAAATTAGTTGGCGATTGCCCAGGTGATGGATGAATCCGAGGGGGAGTTTATCCTAGCCTCACAGTTGGTTGGCGAGGGAAGGAATGGGGATCGAGACGCGCGCCAGGAAGAAGCAAGGTGAGCGCCGTAGCTCGGGTAGGACCTTCTACAGAGCTCAAACCTAAGCTGCCTGAGGTAAGTAAAGCGTGAGCTAAAGGCAAGAACGGATGAATTGGGGAAAGCTACTTCCAGATACATTGGCGGTCACTGTCGGTACACGTCAGAAGAGGTAGCTGCAGGGGATGTTGAGGTTCCCTGCCGGATGTGACCTCACTTGAGGTCATCCGCCGAAGGTAGGGTCCGCCAGGGACGACGTGCGCTATTGTTTTGGTGGTCTAGTGCTCGTTAGGTGCAGAGACAGCTGTTACAGTGGACCGCCTCATTGTGCTAGCGGTGTTGTGGAGAAGCTTGGGCCGTTTTGATACTTTTATCCAGACATTTCAACGCCTCATTTTGAGATTAAATGATATTGGTTTACTGATGAGAATTGAGTGATCTTTGTAATATGAAATGACCATTGCGATATTAGTAAGTAACTATTAGATTGAGATGACTTTACAGAAAGTTGCTGCCTTCGATATTGCGTATACTGTTCTTTGTTTGTCGCGTGGCATGTGATAGAGGCATTTCTTGACATAAGATATAAACCCGAGGTCTACGTTATGCGACCTGATTGATACTCGACTTTGACGAGTTTTGCTTTCCAAAGACAGTAATTCTCAGGTCACACAAAGTATGATGCCTATGTGCTTATCGTGTCATTGTTGGGTATCAGTCGGACAAACTTTGGCTGCAAGTCACCTGCAGCAACTAAACTACCCTGCACCACCACCTTGAAGCAGGTCATGGCGGCGTTGACAATCCACCTTCCTTTGTCATCAC